>NNCF01125921.1:1742932-1840285 GCA_002313205.1 Laupala kohalensis
ATATATATATATATATATATATATATATATATATATATATATATATATATATAATGATAATTTGAAAACAATTATTTGAAAACGTGGTTGCGCTTGATGTTCAAAGATAGTATAATCATATAAGTTTACTGATGAGTCTCCAAAATTCAGTATTTGCAGCTGATAAATATGACAATCACGTTCATTCCGACTTATCTCTAGATTGTGCACCGCTTCGACAGGCGTGATACACAACGAAGTATTAAAAGTACCGTTTATTTATATTAATAGCTATAAAGAAGCGAAAGAAAAAGAAATAATTTGTTTCTACTTTCAATCTTCCTTAGTTTGCGTTCAGAGATTTCCGCGAAACATAAAATTTAAAAAAAACTGAGATATTCATCCGATCAAACTCATGTTTGAGGGATCAAGTTAAGTATTGCTGTGTTTTAGGAAACGACCGGGTATGGCCGGGCATTCTGCTAGCATCGATGTAACGCCATGACTTGGGATATATAAAAAAAGCAGGGTTTAAAGGACATAAGAATATACAACAAATTCAATTTAAGAAACTTTACAAATAAACAATAGTAATATCAATATATTTACTTCATTACAACACAAAAAATTGTAACAAATTTTGAAAATGTTTACTCCTTTAAAATTGTTTGTCACTATCAATTTACCCTAAGAGTTCTTGACGTTTTTCGATATTATTTAGTAAAAACTTGTTAGATTTCTGGAATTAATTGATGTGTAACATTTATGATAAACTATGTAAACCACTATTACGATAAATGATGTAAAATTTTGGAAACGTAAACCTTCTTTTTTTAAATTCAAGATTTGACTCTTATTATTATTCTATTTTAGCAAATTTTACTTCCTTTTCGTAGTAAAGTGAAAATAAATGGAAATGAAAATGACATTTCAATTGACACTAAAAATATATTTTTGTAAAAATATCACAATGAAATATATTTCATTAAAGAAATATTAAGTAAAAAATAATTATAGAAACAGTCAACATGTTCATTTAACAATCATATAGACTATATGTCAGTTAATTTAACATGACAAAATATTTTTTCATAGAAGCAGTGTATTTAATATTTTTTCTTGAATTTTAAAGGCGTTTTTTTAAACTAAAATATTTTTCAAAACTTTTATACCGTATTATTATTACGCTTATTTCTGATCTATGTAGATTCCGTAGAACAACAAGAAATATTATTTTTACTTCGTTCGATATAAAATATTATAGGAAATAAATTTCAAGAAACTCAAATTACGAAATTAATTTTCAACTGAAAATAATTTGACAATAATTGAAATACAAAAATTTGTTGTTATTTTTTTTCAGAATGGTTTCTAAATTTTACTTATTACTTATTATTCCACTTTTTTTTCGTTACATTAGACTGACAATATGATATGACTCGTGTATTTTAACTGCTTTTTTGACAATAAATTTATTTATTTATTTATTTATTAGGCTACTGCTTATAGGGTTATAGATAACAAAATATATTCAAAATATTCGAAAACAATTTGGGACAGTTCGAAAACAATTTTTGTTGTTCAAATAATGTAAAAACTGGCATCGGTTTATTTGGTCAATGTATTTTTAGATATTTGTTTTAAAAGTTGATAATGAATACAGTAAGTGAATTGATTAATTTTAGTCTCTTAGTACCCCTTGTGTCTCTTTTTAAACTGGCTACCCCTAAGGGTAGTGTAAGTAATATTTATTCTGACATTTCAACGAAACTTTTTTGTAATTTGTTTTATTTACGTAAAGCTTCACTGGTGTCTCAAATAATACCTAATCCAATTTCCATGCCGAGACATCCAGCTCACTGACATTTTCGTCTACCTATGCTAGTGTAGCATGACTATGAAGACCTCCACGTTTCTTTCCTTCCTCTCGGTCAAGACAAAAGACAGTATCCGCGTGGGTGGCACGCCGCGCCTGCCGTACGGCAGTTCGGCCACCAGCACGCGGGAGTCGAAGCATGGCGCGACCGCTGCGCCGTTGCCGCCCGCGGGCGCGGCTTGGAACCGTCGCCCAGCAACGCGTAAGCCGATTGGTTGTTATGGCGACTGGCGGCGAGATCGCTCTCGCGTTCGCCCTGCTCCTCCATCCATCGCCCTCCGCCCTCCGCCCTCCCCCCCTCCGCCCATCTCTTTCTGCCCCTCACTTCTCTTCTCTCTCCAGTTGAAACAGTCGCGGCCGAAGCTGGAGTAGCAATTAGTAGCGTTCACTTAAGTGATAATCGCATGCCAAGTAGTCTGTGTGACGGGGTGTGGAGCGGGTGAAAGTGCGAAGGGGGAGGGACTAGAGTAGCGCTTGGGCTATGCGGTGCGCGGTTGGGCATGGCGTGGTGTTGGGTGGTGGGTTGGAGAGGGCGCCCGCCACGCCGGCAAGACACGAAGGGACGGAAGTCGGGAGAGGATGGGCGGAGTCGAGAGGATGTGCTCGGATACCTGTGCGTCCTCCTCCTCCCCCTCCCCCTCCTTACCGCCCCCACCACCCGCCTACGCTGATTCCGTGGAGAGCTATTCGAGAGGTTTCTGTCGACGGAGTTGGCGTTCAGCGCCTCCGCCAGGTATCCTTACGACCGTCATCGCCACGTTTTCTACTTCGTACCTTTACCCCCCACCTCTACAGCGGCGCTCACCATCGGAGCGTGCTAGCGATGTTTTTCCGCTCTCTCGTAGAAGTATTTAGCGTTCATTACCGGCGATTTAACGGGAATTTTTCTTGAAAGTAGTTATCGCTTTACTAGAGAATCGTTACCTTCTCGAATGTACTTCTCGATTGGAGTGCGTCCGAGGAGAGGGTATAATGAGGGCGTTTGGTGGATATGTGGATTGTGTAGGTAGGTACTTGGGTGAGAAGCAGTTTCACGTAGCAATTCCCCCTTCTCTATGGTTATGATGATGTTTTGTCCCGGATTATGTCGATATCAAAAGCATCTCTGAATCTGCCAATGCGCTGACTCTGTACTACATGACAATTACTCCGAAGGGAAATAATTATGACATGGGTAATTATATGATACAGTAACTTTTATTAATCTTCTTATAAATATACCTCGGTGAGGCAGAGAAGAAAGAAGAAAACTCAGTCCTATAAATGTATACAGTCCTATATGAGAAGTCCCATTTCGTTCGCATGTATTTGGTGATATTTTATCTCGTGTCGTCATTGATAATCTTTGTGGTTGGTGTTACTGTTGAATGAGTGTACAGTAGTATTCTTTATCACTTCTTTTCACTGCTTAACAAGGAAGATAAATTTATCCAAAGACAAAAGCTATGTATGTTGAACTTGCATCATATTAAAACTACTGAACTCATTGAAATAAAACATTCTCGGTCGTATTTATTAAGGTTGGGAATTGGATTTAAACCTTAGTTTAATTTAGATACAATTTCAATAATTCGAATAAGAAATTAAATTCTAAAAAAGATCAGTCACAGCTGTAACTTACAAAAGATACAAAAATGTGATATGGAAGAAAACGTCACTGAAATACTCACAAAAAAACGAATAAAAACTCAACGCAGTACGAAACGACTAAATAACATATATGTAAAAAGGGAATATACAATCATACATAAATCTCTTAAATTGCGGATAATCACACGCCAGGTTTCATTTAATATAACATAATTAATATGTGTATATATATATATATATATATATATATATATATATATATATATATATATATATACACTTTTAAGTACTAATCAAAATATACACATTCGTATACGTATACATATGTTCATATACTCGTACATAAAAGCAAAAGTAAGGTTACACGTGTAACATTACCCCGTAATAACGATACTTACACGAGAAAGTTTCTCAAATCTCTATCATATTGAACATTCATTCATCAATTTATTGCATTTCATTATAATTCAAATAATATTTTATAAGCGATAGTTCAGGGAAATTTCAGTTTACTTTTGTTTTTACATTTCCCATTTTACTTCTGGAAATTATTTTATTCTAATTTTGATTTAATTATAGTAATTCACAAAGTCATATTCTTTCAAATTTTGGAAAGCTTGAAAAAGATTTGGTGCCTTTTTTTAATGAAGATGTACGTAAGGTGCTTGAAATTATAAAAAGTTGTATATCAATTCAAATTATAAATATTTCCTTCAAAAGACGGTGCACAATATTTTTATTCAAAATTTGAATAACTTTATAGTAAATAATTTATCACAATTAAGCCAAGTGTATAACATATTTTTTGTACCCAAATATGTTTAAAGAAATATTTACATTTGTTTGGAAATAAATTATCAAATCGTCAAAAACAACAATCTTTTCCAAGAATATTTCTGTAGTCTTCTTACATATACAACTATCTCATTTTTTCACAAAACAGGGTTCAGATTGCTTATTTTCTTACGTTTAACACGAATGTGAATTCGGGTCGTGTTAAAAACGAAGGTACCATAGGTGAGGTATCTAAAGTACCGTTTTTTTTGTACATAATGTTTAAATTAAATACACAATTCGGTAGAAAAATTGAATATAATTTTATGAATTGAAAATTCTAGTTGAGACGTGAAACTTATTATTATGTAAATTTACAATTTTCATATCAGTAATACCTTTCTAAAACCCTTTTCTGGAGCGTTATTAACAATCCGGTAATTATCACCGCCATTTGAAAAATGTGAGGGACACAAAAAGATTGTTGTTTTTGACGATTTGATAAAGACCCAAGGATTATAAATCTTATAAAAAAAGTCACATTCCTTTATTAGATAACGAAATGGAAGTAACAAATCAAAATCAACCTAAAAAATATCAAACTTCTTAACGAACGTAACTTAACTAGCAACTTCTATAATCATTTTTAAATTTTTTATCTGACATTTTAATAAAAATATATGACTTAAAGGAATAACAGAACATGAAAGATACTAACCTACATTAGACCGTAAATACAAAAGTATTTATATCAAAAATACATAAAAACGAAGAAAAAACTAATATTTATTTCGTCACAATTTTTGCAATTCCGGCATCCGTGACTGACCTTGAGACATGACATGTCACTGGCAATATGGAAGTACGAGCGATTTGCGTTAGTTAGTAGATTTTGTATTCCTATGGGTATAATATACTAAATGCGTAGCCAAGACCCAAGTCACACAAATAAAAGTTATTTTCTGTTGGGTGGGTATTATTTAAGAGAGGACGAGAATTGACGTGGCTACCTTACTAGAAATGTGTATTAAAATTCACCCTTCATTATAAAACTTGTCAACTTCACGACCACTTGTTTACAACAGTGACCATCTCCATGTTTAGCAAATCAGGGATTTTCAATCAGCCACATTATCAATGTTTGAGGTGTTGGAAATTCTTAAGTTTTGTTCCAGTCTAAGTTTCTGTGCATACAGCTGTCTAAGTTTCTGTGTCATTACAATAGCAACATATTGACATAACAAAAATACAATAAACTGACTAACTTTCTATCAATGTAATGATATAGGACGAAATGGTGACAGAAGTGATAGGGATTTTCAATCCAATAGTTTAAAACCATTCACAACATTTTGCGCACTTTCTTTACACATCTTGTTTTGTGTTTCATAGCAAATTCATGTTATTTTTTAACTTTCTAATGTAAATAAAATTTATGGAATGGAGAAGATCGTGTGTGTAGCTGTGTTACAGCTATTGAGTAATAATTCTCGTCTCGAAAATTTTTGATGAGTGTTTTCAAATTAGCTTGCGTTGTCGTCAATGTGTTCTGAAATATGTATACAAAGGGAGGGTAAAATTTCTTTTGAAATTATTCTGCTATTTGTCATAAGAAATACTTGCGGAAACAATTTCACATTGAAGTTGTGACGAGTAACTTTGTTCTATTTATGTAGAATAAAGTTTTGTTTCATAAGATGATTTGAAAATGTTTACATTGTATAAAATATTTCGCTATTTGTACTCTCAAAATGTCAGTACTGTAAGAACGTAATTTACAATGAACTTGGTATTAATTTTCATATTTTCATATCTTCTATGTTTATATCTGAGTAATGACGTAATGACAAATAATAATTTTAATTTAATTTCAAATTTATTTTTATATTTTACCGTATGATAGGATATTAAAGTGAACTGTTATGTTATGTTAAGAGTACTGACTCGTGCCTTTTGTTTGAAATTATTGATTTCATCTAGTTTATTTACCTTTTAAGTTAACTTGTTGGGTCCTTGTGTTGGTTATCAACTGTAGAATGGTCCTAGGAAAATATAATGTGTAATGAAATACGTTTTATTATCTCTCTGTTGCTGAGCAGAAACGAATGATTTTACCATCCTCCACATCATTTATTAGAAAATTCGTTTTTAAGCTGTAAATGCTTATCTTTTTAACGGATTACATGAAAATAATTTTAAGCAATAACAGTAATTCGTTTGCATCTTCCCTCTCTTTTGAAGATCGTCTCAGACACTCTCTAAAGAGAAGAATTCCCACCGTAATTAATTAATATACGAGAACGTCCTTTTGCCCCTGGAAACTTTGTTCGTGTATTGCGCTACAGAGATTTCATTTCCGCTGAATCGTTTGAACGTCGAGAATTGTACCTTGTGGTGAATGAGAGCCATTATTTCGTTCAGTGAAACTGTCTGCCAAATTCAGATTAATTATTAAAGAGACGTATTTCTAGCATGTAGTACATGTTATTATTTAAATATTCTTTGGTCTCTGTGTGTAATACAATACGTATTATTATGTATAATTTGAAGCATTCGTATGTCATGTTACATTATTAAGATATTAACCAAGTCATCATTCTCAAAAAAATGTTATTAATTTCAGATGATCTCTTTAAATCGTTGCAAAACTATATTTAGCAAAGTAATTATGAATAATAATATTTGTGAAATAATTTACAATCAACAGATTAGTCACATTACACGGACACATTTGTAAAATGATGTGAATACATTCTTTTGTACTTGTAATAAAATATAAGCATAATAAAACCATTTTAAGATGATAAACCAGAATTATTTTTCTTCTTATCATGTAGTTTAGAGAAAGTGTTGCAATCGTGAAATAATTCATTGCGAGATTTTGGCGGAAATATCTGTATGTGTCATTGGCGCATGCTTAAAATTTTAGAAAATTGGGTTTTTACAAATGATGTGGTTTTGTCGAGTTTTCGTATGTTTTATTCTATGCTGAAGAAAGATAACTGTCATCTTTGATATAGTTGAGATTACCCCATGTCCGTTTCTTCAAGAAATGCGATGTGTTTTCTTCGCGGAATTTTTCTTTATTTTTTAAATGTTTGTAAAATTGTGTAAAAATTGTTTTTCTTCATGAACTTGGTTTAGCGTATTATAATGAAGATTTTTAAATTAATATGAGAAAGAATGCGGAATTTAGTGCCACTTATTTAATTATTTTTTAAGTTTCTTAAATTATAAATTAAAATACAACTGTATATCAGTATATTGCGAGGAACTAACGAAAATAATAATAATATTCATGCACTTCTCAAGAGTGTGAGTTATATACTCACTAACCTAACCTGACTTGAATGACGAGAGTTATGCGCGTTATTAAACATAAATTGCATGGATTAAATATAATTTGAAAGATCGTTAACAATAATTTTCAAATGATGTTTGGAATCGAAAAGAAAGTATTATGAAAGAAAAGATTTTCTTTGGTTTATATTTTAATCCGTATGAATTTTTTAAGCAATTCGAAACAATATCATGTTTTCTTTTGTTTATATTTAATCTTTTACTTTTCCCCTCTTGTAGGGATTGTATTAGATGGACAATAGCTGAGGGTTGCCTCTTTAGAAAGGTGAGTCATGTTCAGTTAGGGGACGAACTCCATTGAATATCCCTTGTCCGAGAACAGCTCATCCTCCCTGCTACTATGAAGGGGGCCTTGCAACGTTACCAGCCTGAAGGAGCAACTTTCCAGCTAAATCCCCTCGCCCAGTGATTCTGTTATTTTTTCGGTCTAAATAGATTTGCGGGCTAGTGCATTCGACTGATCGTTAATCGTGCCTTACTTGGTAAATGCTGGAATAGTTCTTTAGAAGTAGCGAACCATGCGAGACCATTTATTCTTTTCCCATGATGACATTGCAGGCTAAAAACCTGATGAAGTGTAAGTCTGAGGTTGTCATATATCAAGAATTGTACGCTAGCCTTTGTGTCTACGGAATTTTAAAAAAATGGGATAATCCTTTACACTCTCATCATTGTGGTGGAATCGTTGACAATCTTTGGAGACAATTATATATTTAACTCTCATGAGGGGTGGTATTGGTATATTTTGCTACAAGCCGAAAGGTGAGATAGAATGCAACAAAAATTTGTGGAATCGCCTTGTATGGAATGATCGGCATTTGTTGTGCAACTGGTAAGGAAATGGGAAATGGTATTTTTAAATGTTTTATTGTAACACCTGAAGATTAACCGAAATATGTGCTGAAACTTTGTTTTTGTATATGGGTTTGAAATAAAGACTTTAAGTTTTAGTACAGTGTGTGTTTTATAATGGTCGTTTCTGAAGAAAACATGGACAAGACATTACACGAAAATGTAACTTTCAAAAATGGGTAATATCTTGTAGAAAATCTTGATAACGTTGGACTATGAGAAGGTGGATGGAGTGGGTTAGCAATTGCACATTGAAGATGGATAAACGATGCCGAAGTGAGGATGAACACGTGTTGGCGCCGGAAAAGTCTGGGAAGTGACGTATGGGGAGCAAGGAAGAGCGATACGCAGCGGGGTGGAGAACCAAACCCACAGCTTGTCTGCGAGAAGCATCCTGCTACTAATATACCAGATGTCATTTGCAGATCACTAACATTCTCCATGCCTTCCGTTTTCCTCCGTAATTTCCGCCCTCTTGAAGGCAGTAGTCTTGTGCTCTCATCTCGAGAGACCCTCACCGCCTCTCGCCCGATCCCCACGACATCCCTTCGCTCGTGCTCTTTGAGTCGCAGTCGATACTACATTCTCTGTGGAGTGAGCGGTTATATCTTGAGATGAAGGAAGTTACAAAGCTAGGAAACTATTTTAATACCTCAATGAATATACTTAAAACGGATTATTCTCCAGTTTTCCTTCGGATAGAGGCGGATTTTATTGCAAGACTCTCTAGAACCTGGCTTATAAAAACTAATTAGTCTAAAAAAATTCCGAATAATTTAAATATTTGTTAATTGTTCATATCTGTTATATAATATTTTATTCTATTAAATAAATATTTCTTGGTAATCTGTTGATATTATAACATATAGCGAACTATATTTATTCTTATCTTAGGAAATGATAAGTCTGTCTCTGTCTACCATTCATCGGAATTGATGGGGTGGTCCCGTACCTGCTTCCAAAATCCAAAATAGTTCATTGTCCTTCTCATGGTCATGCGGAGTTGTAACTGTTTTTTTGTATTGACACTAAATTGATAAATTTGTTTAAATAACGTTTTTAACAATTTACGGCTCAGTTGACGATAAATGGTTAATGGATGTCTTTGAAAGCGTATATTAATATCAACTGGGAACGACGTGATAAATATAACCCATGCTCATGATTCATAATGAAAAAATTCTTCCACTGTTCGTCGTCCAAGCGATTGAGACTTAATTGCATTCATCTCGTCAACAAATAGGAATCCAACTAATTTTGAATTGTTCAAGAAACGTTCCCTTAACTTGAAAATTTGTCCACATGCCATAAGCGTTTTTTATACAGATTGCCACAGAACTCCATGTAAGAAATTGGAGGGATGATAGATAGAGCACATTAATAAAAATAAAAAATCATGAAAATGTACATGTTCGGCAATGTCTCCCAAATGAAATAAAATGACTCCAAAACATAAGAACAACATAACTACACAACAACTACACAACAACGTGTGTAAAGTATTTTGTCAGGGGAATTGATTAAGTGATATAGATATTCAAGTTCAACAACACCAAATTACATCACCAATTACAAATTCAGGATACATTGTTTGATTTGCACTATGGAAACATTATTCTTAGAATTCATTTATTTGTAATTCATCATTGGTGCTCATTGTTTTTCTTTTTACAATTATTTTAGTAGAAATATTTTCAATGTGTATAACATCTTGTGTCTTCACATTTTCTTGTATTATCAAAGTGTTCATAGGAAAATCATGTTTTCGCTAGTTAGCAATTTGACACCTTAAAACTTTCTAAAATACTTTTTATTCTTTGAATCTGCATGGGAATTATTCAACCAGTTTTATGTTTAGTTTAAAATAATCTGGCTAGTAAAATTTATTTTGATTAAAATAACATCATACATTCGTAAGTGTTTAAAATTAATATTTTAAAATTATGATTAAAATAAAACATAAAACTCTCTTCTAATGAGCTGGTGACCAAATGGTCCAAAATAAAGATATTATTTGCAAATGAGTTATTGTAAAGTGGACCAGATGATTGATCAAAGAATTCTATATTGATACCCATTGTCTCAACGAAACTACCATGTAAAAGAACATAAATCCTGAAATAAAACTGCGCTGTCCCTTCATCGACACATAGCCCATCCACTTCTCTCTTTTCATTCCCTTCACCGTCATTTCCTTCCAAGGTCATGAAAAATCCTTGACGCATTGAGCGTAACGTCGTCTTGCTGATGTCACTCCGTCGGGTGCTTCTATTCTGGAGAGTAACATTGCTCAGCAGACGACAGATGGTCACAGTGTAGAAGAAGACGCAAACATCTACCCGAGGGAAAATGTGTTGTTGTTTTTCACTTATTTGAATATGTTTGTCTATGTTTACACTAAGCAAAGAACAAAACTATCTAACTAGTTAAAAAAAATAATTTATTGACTTTTAATTATATATTCTTAATTGTTTATTAGCAAATTGAAATTGTTTTTAGATTCTGAAACATAAAAATAAGGCTGGTATGTCTTGTATGCCTTCGAGTATTCTTATTACTTATATTGTGGGAAGACATTGTAATAACGGTAGAACAGTACAACATACTGAGTATCGACTGCAGTTCATACCTAGATTTTATGGTATAGACTATATATGTTAAATGCACGCACACAAACTTGCAGCTTAAGTGATTTTCATGCAAAGAACGTTCAGCGTGAACTGTTTGAAAAATGTTTTGTAATGTGGTTATTAGATTTCCTAACAAAAATGTCGAGTTCACTTATAATTTCCCCCTTCAAACAACAAATTTCGTAACCCTGAGGAAATTAGTTTCTCGCCAGTTTGCTCTCGTATTTCAAGGCAGCGTCTTTCGTTTATCCACTTTTAGTCGGGCGTTGACGAAACTGCACGAAAGATCGGTGCTCGTCCCCGGGCAGACAGTAGAACGTGTTTGCGGCGCCGGTGGGCGCACGTTTTATAGATTGTAAACAAGAGCCGCGCCCAGGGAAGTAAGGCAATGAAACTGAGCTTTCTAGCCTTTACTCCAGGTTCTTTTCTTCCGGTTCTTTCCATGAGACCTCATTCCTATCCTCTCAGTAGCATTTGGTTCTCTTTTTGCTTTATTTTCCTACAGTAGTGTCCCCATCGGTCTTATTATTTTGTCTTCATCTTGTGTTCTAAATAGAAATTGAAATATTATATGTTTACTTTACGTCCCTCCATTTGAGAGGATCGAATTTTTTGAAAGTATTTCTTTCCTTTTCTAAACTTACATAGTGTTGACATCCCGCATTACAAATGTGTCTCTTCGAGTCCAAGTTATTTGCGCTTAGTATAAACTGAAAAAAATTGTGCTAATTATATTTTTAAAATATTATATTTTTATATACTATCGTGAAGAAAAGTACTTTCTTATTTACACTACATTTTTCGTATGATATGGATGCTTGGATTTTGCATATTTTTTATTTTCATCCTTTTCTGTGTCTTTAATGAATCAATTTTTAGTATTTTCAACTTTGTGGGATCATTTGAATTTAATTTAATAGGGCTTAAAAGTGCATATTTGTTAAGATTGTTATTTTCAAATAAAAGCATTTTTGAAAATTTCTGTTTGAACTTTACAATTTTTCGATTAAATTAATCAGAATATACATGTTTATTATTTAAATATAGCGTATAGTGTATGAACGAGCATAGTGGTATTAGTGAATTACCATAATTTACTCCAGCACTCTTTGAGTAATAAGTAGATACATATGTAAATTGGTTCTGTAAAGTGCAAATTTGGAGTTTAGTGCATGCTATGGACGACTTTAGCGCATATTTTAAGAACATAGTTTGCACTTCTTAGAGCATATTCTCCGATATTTTAGTACTGTTCGCTCTGAACCTTGGTAATAAATTAACGTTCATTCAATCCAGATGTAACTATCAAATATCACTTCAAAACCTCATCGTCACTCTCATTCTATTCTTTGCGTACTACCCAATGTTTATAATCTACAAAACGATCTAGCAGTTGGTTAATTCTCCTGCAAGTAATTCCACACTATTCTCTTTTTTTTCTTCAAAACACACGAACTAAATATTCTCCCATGAACAGTCATCTTAACCATTTCTACCTCTGCCGATCGTAGCATTTGCACCTTTCGAGTTCGTGAGTACGGCAACCTTCTTCCCTTGATCCTTCAGGACCTGTCCCCCACCCCTCTCCCGCCAGCGCTCTCTTCAGACGGGGCTATGAACGAGCGCCGCACAGTCTGGGAAGCCGTTCGCCGGCCGTAAGCAAGCAGTAAACGGAGCTGCTCCGCCTCCATTCCACTCGCCGCCGCGGCCGCAGTTGCTTCCGCCTCCACCGCCAAAGGCGCCGCCGTTGCTGCCACCCGCGCCGTGTGCATTTGATTAATGAAGCCCACCAGATGCGAAGTGGTTCGCGCGAACATGTTTATGCATTCCTGCGAAGGGTAACTGCAGTAGTGACGATACCAACCGCTTCCACTCCTCTGGCTCTTGCCCTTCCGTGTTTGCAGTTCGCCAGAATCGTTCCGATCAGTGGTAGCTTTCCAATCGACTACGTCCACTTCTCGCTTTCTGCATCAATGTTGCGAACATTATTTGCCTACATCTGAAGTTGGTTTCAGGAAGTAGACTTTGAGCAGAGGTTTCACGGTTTGGAGAGATAATATTAGATGCATTCATTTTTCCTTAGCCCTTCCATGAACCCCTCTGCAAATTATGTTCCCAGAAAATCAAAATCTAACATAATATTTTTTGTTACGCTTGTGACATTGTAGTTTTGTTGTTTAAATGATTTGTTAGCAATCTAATTTTACCTAGTTCAAAACCATTGGTATGAAGTAAAATGTAATTAGGTTACAGAATCTGTAATTAATTTTCTTTATTTTCTATTATCTACGATGAAATTGGAAGAAAGAGATAAGTTAAATATCAACAATTATTATTTTGAATCATTACTACCCTGCAGAAGGCAATAGCAAAATTCCCGAAGTCGATGCCTCATTACACGACGCGACGATTTCCGAATAGCAATATAATTTGGAGTCGTTGGACATGAACTACTTTGTCTGGCTTAATTAAGGAAATTAATTTCTTTCTTCCATTTCTTTAGAAAATTTATTTTTATTCTATCATTTTTCATTATGTCTTTGCTTGAATAAGATAATTATGTCTCCAGGGTTTTTGGGGCGTTTCCAGATGAAAATTGTTGTTCTTAGTTCGGAATGGGGATGTCATGTTTGTTTTGTCTCCTCACTCGGATTTATTAGCATCACTACTGTACTGACCAAAGTTGTCTTTCTCCATTCACAGTAATATTGATGTTGAACTAGCTTTCTTCTCCCTTTCTTTGAATCTGATTCAATTTAATCAGGGCGCAACTGTTGCATACAAGTGGATAGACAGATGAACTGATAGTATTTTGAAATTCATTTTTCCGTGATCAAGGAACCTCAGGACCAAAATTTTAGATAGTTACTACGTATTTATATGCTACTTGAGACGATAGCTTAACCGATTTCGTCTATGCGTAAGTGAACTGTAGTAACATTTAATTTTTATCTACGTTTCAATTACCAGTAATTTCTTCCTCCCTCGCAAATACTGTAGTTCAGTGTTATTTTTTAAAATTTTCTCCCAGTCAAGTGGTTTCTTCAAATTCTTCGATAATAAAAGTAAGAATAATTAACACTAAAGTCTTGATTGGCGATAAAAACAAAATAAAAAGTACAATGAAGGATACATACGAATGTGAAGTAAATAAGCCGACTACAAAGGTAAATGCGAGATTTTGAAAATTATAGAAATTCCTGTCTTAGGATCTACAGGTAAAACGAGTTATTATTTTAGTATCCGCGTGGAAGTCTGGTAATACGCGTCGAAGCAGAATTACCTATACCTTTGTCGGTCAAAAGTGCAGCGCGTCACCTGTAGTTAAAACTCCCAACTGTGACCAACTGATGCGTGCAAGCATGGCTGTGTGCCAACGGCAAGCCGTGTTCTGCCGATGCGTGGAGCTTCATGCCAAACATAGTGATTGAAATAGTGATGAATATAAGAGAACAATGCCATGTCGTGAATGAATTGGTTTTGAAGTATCTTATGTATTGAAATTGTCATATCTTATTTATCTTATTCGTGCTTCTTAGTCTTCGATGCGTCTTTTTCTGAGGGATCACTCTACAATTTTCTTAAGACACACCAATTGTTTTCCTGTCAGCTGTATTTCCCTTTCTTTTGATGTATCAATTGCTCACACGGGATTTGTCGTTGGAGGTCAACGTTATAAACTAACTATATTCTTCACCGAATCACAGAGGTGTCAAATAGGAAGAGATCTTGGAAGTGATAAAAATTGAAATACAATATTTATTTTAAAACAAATTATGACAGAATATTACATAGTTAAAATTAGATTATTATCTTGCCCTTGTCCAGAAAATAATATTTGTAATAAAACCGTTTCGGTAATTGGTTAACAAGAAAAAAAGTTTCACTAGATTACCATTTAGAACTAAGATAAGGTGTTGCAAAAATTATGTTGAGTTACAACGTATAGTGCGTTTATACACATAATTGAACTTCTCTTTATAATATTATATTATTGAACGGTAACTTTTAAATATTCTCTTCTAGAGACAAGGAGGAGGATTTTTTCTTTGCGTCACAATTGCAGACTCTCTAGTTGTATAATAAACGTGTCATAACTCAAAATTGGAATATTAAAACTGATAAATTCATTTTCTTACCTTGTAAATATTATATCTGCTTGTTAAATGAAATACTGACTCCAAACAACCTATAAAATCTATAGAGAAATGGTGTACCTAATATATCGCATCACATAGCACTCAAAGTCATTTAATGATTGTCAAATTAAACACAATGTAACTTTTACCACTGAACCTTCATGTTTGCCGAGCCAAAATTCCATATTTACATTTTTCTCGATCCTTTTACGTTAATAAGGCTTATGAGTAGCGTGTTAGTGCTGTGGAAAAAACGCATTATATGTAAAACAGAGTACAGGCAAAATTTCGTAGAATGACGTTTCAAATATATTACCCCACGACCTCTGCCCGCTTTACATCACGATTCGAGTGTTTACAGCGTACAGCACTCTCTGGATTGTCTTCCCATTTATTATACATTTCCATTATAATAATGGATTCATATGATAATGATTCATTTTGTATAGTTGTATATCTACTTGCCGGAGCATTACACGCCCGACGCATATTCCACATTTTCAGTCCAGCATTCTCCGAATTATTTCGCAAATCCCTCTGCTGCGCAGACTATTGAATAGCCCGAGGAAATGTGAGGTGTGGTTGTTTACGTTTACACGCGCATCTCTAGCTGCGACGAAATAGCACGAAGAGACTCGCATCCGTATCTTTCGACACGGTTCTGTTCGTGCGCACGACACTTTCTCCAGTAACCAACTACTCATCCCTCTCCTATCCTCTCTCGCACCAAAGCCACGGCACAGCAATCCCATTATGTCACGTTACTGTGGTTAACTACTCCTTTGTAATCCAATCAATAGAGAGAGACTCGATGCGATTTCGAATCGCGATGCACGGATGAGGAGCGAACGCCGCGGTCCGAGTCACGGCAGTGGTGGGCCGCAGGAGTCCTTCCTACGCTTGCGTCGGACGGCGAAGTTCGGGGCAGCGTCCGGGGTGTCGTATTACGGATAGAGAGCGCGCCATTCGGCGTGCAGTCGTGAGTTGCCTTTTGACGCGGAATCGCTCTACTGCCGCTGCTGACTGACTGACTGACTGACTGACACTGATCAGGGATCCACGTCATTCCACATCCTCATCAAATCCGGCTGATCTTCCAACAATGTTGGTTCGCTTTCAGTACAAGAGTATCTATGCTATCACTTAATTGTTTAGTATAACTTTTGACTTCATTCGTTTTCCAACCAAGAATCCTAGTATTTGAATGTAGAGGACAGTTAATAGAGTACACGCACATAAAACTTATGTTTGTCGAAATTATTACATCAATTATTACTAATTGTATATCAATGAACCTCATAATTTGTTTCAGTATGAAGTCGTTTGAAGCTTCTGACACATCACTACGGCACTCTTGTATTCAATCTTTTGATTATTATTCTATATTAACTCACTCGTCAATACCGGCAACCTCATACTCGCCACCACCATCTACACAGTTAACTCAATAAGGCATGGGGATGGATTATTCAAGGGGTTACCTCTGGGCGTGTCGGGTGGTCCTGCGGTGGGCAGTGTGTGCGCGGACCTCAAAGAGAGGTCACGCGGCGTAGAAAGCGGCTTAGCTTCTTGTCGGTGGCGAATGGGTAGGCTAGGCGGCGGCGGCAGCAAGCAGCAACGCTGATGTCGGGTGGTCTTCGGGGAATTGGTCGGGAGTCCATGAGCTGCGCGGCGGGCCCCCTCACCACCCCTTCCGCCACGCCACGACCGTTTCAACTGTTGCAGCGGGAGCAGAAGTGAAGCCGTTCGGGAGCACTCTGTGGGTGACGCTACAGCTCGCCCTCGACGGGATCCCGTAGATGATTGAGGGCGGGTGGACGCTCGTACTGACAGACAGGAACGAGTGAGCGACCGAATAGGAGCTCGGCTGAGGAGGCGAACGAGGTGGATAGGCGAGAGATATTGTAGCGATGGCGGCGGCGGCGGCCGTGCATCGGACGTGCGGTTGTTCGGTTTTGCGGGCTGAGTTCAGCGTTAAGTCCGGCGTGTATGGTTGAGGGTATTTTCCTCGAGGGCTACGCCGCCGCCGCCGTATAGGATTGCTTGAGTGAATGCTCTGTGACGCTTTTGCGCGCAGCCAAGTGGAATGTAATGACGACCGATGGAGTTGTGGTTGAGTGGTGCCCTCCTAAGTACTTTAATATTGGGAGAGGAAAATATTTTTTCTTATACTTCTCTTTTAGAATAGTTTTCGTTCATTGCAAATTGGTTACCCCATTGATACAATCTTTAGAGAAGCTTAAAATTAAGAACCATAAGAATGAAATCGATGATTTTCATCATAACATATTTTCAATCAAATGGCAGTATCATACTAAAATTACCACCATCAATGAACCGATATAACTTGGACACAGAGTTTTAAGATAAACTAAACACACAATTGATTACGTCGGTCACCGTTTAATTATGATCTTTTTATCAAAGTTCCTAAATATTAATAATGCTTTTTTCATTTGATTATGTGAAGTGTAATACTTTATTGCTTTATTTGTTTCTTACTTTAATGTTACCAAATATACGAAATGAAGGTTACAATAGTGAACAAAATAACCTCTTAAGAAATTAATGTTGTTTTTATTCCGTGAAACGTCAATATGTAGCTCTCTAAGCTGTCACTAACTGAATCACATTCACCTTTAATTCTCTGGTAAACTAATAGCAGAAATGTGAATCATTTTGATGTACGAGTATGTTGGGAAATATGGGAAATCCGGTAGTAAGGGAAAATGAATTTACTGCTTAAAAATAACTTTTTATTTGAGTTATTTAGCCTTTATATCTTTTATGAAATATCTACCAGTATGTCACGACAGAAATAATTACGTCTATTGTTATTAGTTCATATTATGTGGTATATATAATATTTTTGTACTATTAGTTTTTTTACGAAATATACTTTAGACTTCTTCGTGTTTACTTACAGTTATGTACTTATACAGAAAATTGGAAAGTTATTTGAGCACGCACATTTATTAGTTAGAATCGCTAAATCGCGATACTTTTGACAATTTTGACTTCCTTTACTCAGCTAAGTATATCATGAATATGAAGAGTATTTTTCATGAAGGTATCAGTATGTATGATATTTGTTTTTTTTTATAATCGAAACTAAAGATAAAGGTATACTCTCTTTTTGTCATTCATTAAACTTTCTTTCCAGGAAAGGGCATTACTGCCACAATTAGTTTGAATGATGAACCATTATTTGAATTGTATTGTTGCCCTCTTCACTTTCCTAATTTATTCTTTTTAATTTATTTTTTGCTTTTTCCATCAGGCGTGAATCATGAGGAATAGGATTGTCTCAAATGTCAGCGATTGTGCTACATTGCTGCCGTGTCACACCCATTTCTGTGAAATGAGTGAACAAGTTCGCCGCTAATACCGAATAAAATTACCGAGTGGTCTACAAAGGCGACTGCAAGTGGCGTGGCGTACGGTGGTGTCGTGCAGTTCTTTTTTCTTTTTTTTATACTCATGAGGGAGATTTTAGGATGTAACAAACCGCAAAAGCACAACAGTGTTGTCCTTGCCCGTCCTCATCCCCCCGTTCATATGTACTACCACATCTTTGCACTCTTGTGAGTTTGGCAGACGCTGTTGCCGCGCTAGGTCGGGCGACGGGTAGTTTAATGGCAGCGACGGCGGGGTCGGAGTAACCGAGGAGGGTAGGAGACAAGTTCGGGGGACTTTGTTTATTCCAGAAACCGCAAGCTGCTAATGGCTGTCGAAGGAGGGGCCTCCGGTAGGGGCGACGCTCTACTGAGGATGGAGCTGGCGCCTACTATCTCAGAGAAGCTGAAACCCCCTCATTTATCTACGATAGTTGATCAATGAAATGATTACGATTGTTTTGTTAAAAGTCAATGAACAAAATAGTTACAGTCGATGACTCTAAAAATATTTTTTACACGAATGAATGAAAAAAAATGTCTGGGTCACTTTTTTTCTAAAGGCGAATAATGTCAATAATTTCGCTAAGTACCCATTCACCTTTAGATGAAGTTTCCTCTCCAATTTTTAACCACATCAAATTTTGGTTTAGATTTAAAAAATCGAAAGAAAGAGAAACATGTTGGAATTAGGTGTACGATTTTTGTAAAGAAACAATCCATTCTTATTATCGTTTTAACTCACAACTCAAAATTCTTTCAGACTTGTTGAGAAATGATTTAAATGAATGAATTGAAATAAATGAATATTCAATACGACCATTCACAAATACAGAATTTGTTTTTTTATAAATGTTCACACTTGTATTTGACTCTGGATTGAGTTCAGGAAAAAACCACTAAGATAGTAATTTTGAAGTACACGTTTCTGAGTTGAGAAGTCACCTTTAGTTCCTATAGACTCGTCCGTTCTGCTTTGAATGCATTTGCTCGTTATCTTCGACGCGTCCTCATATCCTCCTACCTTAGCGTTTTCATTGGGGTCGCAATCTCACGCTTGGGGCCACTTTCCTCGGCGTATGAGCCACCCGCGTCGCGCCAAGCCGCCGCGTGAAAACACTTGCATCCCTGCGTTACGACGAAGGCGGTCGGCCATCTTCCATTCAGAGGTTGGAGGGTGACGCTGAGGTCAGCATGGTTGTGCGCCAAGGAGTCTCCGACGCGTCGTCCCGCGACTGCTATCGCTGTTCCCTGGAGGCTATCGGCAGAGCCATCAGCGTTAGATGCCCTGCAGCACCCGGAGCTCTCCGACCTCTGGGACCGCCCGTTACCCCCAACTCATTTCTTCCCAGAATTTTCCAGAGCTTCTACCAGAATCGTCTATGTTCTGGTTCGTTGTATGTAACAAAGCATTATTTTTTTTCGAAATTCCATTTACAATATTACCCTCTCATTTCACGACCACTTCAGTTCAATTGTTCCTCGTGTAATAACTCCGGAAAAATAAAAGAGAAGGTGAGTCGTGAATATTAGCTGGAATTTTGCTGGGTTGTCGAAATTGATTGGTTAATGCTTCCACATATATCTATTAATGTTCTCTGTCATTTGTGTTTGATCAAAGTTGTTTGGCTTAGGTGGAGTGTATATTTCTTTCTCCTCTTCTTCATGTACTGTATATCGTGCACTTGTTTAAATAGACAGTTCAGCTTCTTTTTGTCGTTTAGGAGATCTAAAAAAAATTTCATTCATGATTTTTGCCATTATAAAATGTAAAGGACATGTTAATTGTTACTTAAAACAAGTGGTGTACTCCAGAAGGGGTTGGAATCCGCTAGGTGGCTAACTGTTCTAGTCCTATACAGCAATCAAAAAAGTAACATAACTCGGTTATGAGACAAAATGTTAAAACAATACATTGCTCTGCAAGTTTTAGAAAAAAGACTCTATGAACCGCTTTACACTATATGGATCGCTAAGATTCAGCTCCCCTTTCAAGATTATTTCTCAAAATGAAACCCCTCCTCCTAGATTTTATATCTACACCACTGCCTATAGTTACCGCTATCTATCCAGTTTCTGGAGATGTAAAACGAATCATTACTACTTCAGAATTTGACATGAATTTCCGTCATTCTATCACGTATTATTTCGTCTGTTGCTCTGAAATTGCTAGTCTCCTGATGGAGAGTATATGGTTTTACTGTATGCTTCGATTAGCACCTCCTTATTGACCGTTGACTGCACATGATGCCCTCGCCCCTATGACCTATGTCTCTGCTTTCCCTGTAAAGCACGTCAGTCTCCCACTCACGTGTAAAGAGCCAATTTTACACGTGATTCACAGCAATATGCGCAGCGTGGCAAAGGCGCTTGCTCGATCGAGGATGGCGTAATCGTCTCAAAACACGAAGGGGGAAAGGAAGGAACGTTCGCTCGCAACCGATTGCATTGGCTCTGAATCTTTCATGATGGAAAGGTATGAGTAATCTCATCTCTCTTCAGTGAGTGACCGCTTTACTTTTAGAATCAATAATTATTAGTAACGGACTGAGAAAATATTCAACGAAGAATAATACTAACGTGAATTTGGGTTTTCTAAATAGTGAATATGTATGAAAACAAATTTGTTATTCACAAACAAGTGATAAATAATACTCTTGTAGTTGTGCAAGAGCTTATAAAATAATGCTCAAAAGCTTATTAGTACACCCAAGCCTTTAACAAATGGCATTTGCAATCAACCCATTAGGTTTTTATTATGATTTCCCCACTACTGTGTGTAGCAGTTAATGTGTAATTCAGGTAATGTTACGAATAATCTGACGTTGTTTCTTTTGTAAAATAATCAGCAACTACCACGATAAGCATAAGGATGAAATTTGGCTTTCATATGTTCATTTGTCCGGTATCCAAATGTAAACTGTTCAATGGATTTTTATCAAACTTAAATTGTGTGATATGTCCTCGAAGAAACTACTCAAGCTTTTGAATTTTTACCCTGCACTTTTGAGTGGACATTAACACGTGTTTTGTGTAAGTACTCTACAAAGTACTAGCAATTCATTGATCATGAATGTCGTCAAGTGAGGCAGGTAGGTAGGAGCGATGTTTCTGTAAAGATTCTATTTATCAAACCACGTGTAATCGCGTGAAACGGCAAGGATGTGTCTAAGTCAATCTCCCAAATGTTACTCGGCGAGTTTTAGTTGAGTCCAATATAATTATTGACTGTAATACAATTTATAAAGCAATATTTCGTGGTAATAGTAACAATAAAAGGCCATACAATCATCTCTAGACATTACTTTTCTGTACTTTCTTTAATTTTTAAGATAATATTTAAATCACAATTTCCCTATAATTGCTGAAAGAATTGTACTTGTTCAAACGTTAGTATTATTTTATAAACAGTACACTTTGCTTATGCTGACTTCGTCAATGAAGTAGTACAATTTCAGTTGTTATAACAATTGTGAGAAAATTGTAGTACAATTGGGTACAAACAGCAGAAAACTCAAACAGGGACCAAACTAACTTTCTGCTAGTGTTTGAATCACAACGATAAATTATCTCATCTTACGTATCATTGAAATTTTTTTAAAATTTACATTTCTTCATAAATTTTCTTCTCGTTTCGTTTTCTCCTGCTCCAGTTTATCTGCACATTCATATCTTGTCGAAAAGGCTTAACCCGTCGTCGTTTCCTTCACCGTCTCTGGTTGCTCCCTTCACCCACTTGCAGCGCTGCCATCGCCGGTGCAACTGAGGAGTAAAACGCAAGGAGTAAAGCTGGGAGATTGGCCATAAACGGAAGACTGTAAGCCTCAGACACTGAGCAGCCTTCGCGGCGCACTGAGAGATCCAAGAGTGGAATGAAAATGTAATCAAACTCAATAAAAGTGTGAACAAAAGCGCAAGACTGTGGATACGAAGCGAAGGCACCTCTGCCACCGGAGAAGCGCTCGGATGAAAGATAATGAAATTCGAAGCCAACGCGAAAGAAAACTGTCAGTTTACAACTCTGCGTTTTTAATAAAGAAAAATGCACCGGAAAGACGAGTGGAATGAGTTTCCGTAAACAGAAATCCTCTGAGACATGCCGCGCACGTGGAATTAAATTGCAACAATCATTCTTAAGTGCTTCTTCAAATCCAAGTCGACAGACAGAAGATTTTATTTTGTGTTGCTTCCAGCTTCATGGCGTTTATTTTTGAGATACATTAACGTTAACAGCTTCTGCTGGTTTAATTGGGTGCGAGTATCATATTATAACTTCTCGCATTGCTGTTAAAGAACTTCAGGAATATACTCGTGATTGGATTCTGAGAAAATAGTATTCACTTATCCAAATTCCTAATATGAGGAAATTCACGTCATTAGATATTTTACTCTTACCCTCATCGTATATGTGTGAAATTATTGGGAAGGAGAGCTAACGAGTTCTCGGGAGTGTGAGGTAGTAGATCAACATTTGTCAGGAGAATGTGACGAAATGAACTCCTTCTGCAAAACTTGCAGAGGCGGTCCCGCGTTTTCTCACACATTAGTAGCAGATGGGAACAAAGAGACTACTTTGATCATGCTTTGGAAGATAGAACTCACTCCGTTGGTTTAATATGTCTTCTTAATCATTCGTGTTTGGTATATGGAGTGATGCGTCTTATGTCACATAACAATTAGTGATATTGGTAGATATTAGTGCACCTAGAAAACAGGATACTGATACATGAATGAAATAAAAGAACGTTATTCCAATCATTTGAATCCTGTGTAGATCTCACGTTACTTCCCTGGATATACGATAATTTGTTAGGATGAAAGAGGAAGGCGTTTAGTCCGTAGATAAAATACTACCCCGATAGTATACTTCTTTGCTATTTGTATATATTGAGTAAGAAAACAGTTTATGCCTCACCTGGATAGTATTATATCTTGCAATATCCACAGAGAAATGAAGAGATATATTGGTACAAACGGTAGTAATAGGAAGCTAAATTTATAAAAGTTTAGTTATGAATTGAAAATTTTCTTTGCAGTACGTTACCTAGTCGTAGCTGACAATGCAGTGGTTTACACGGGAAAGTTACAGTCTTACATGGAAAGTGATCAGATATTCAATAACGATTTGCTCGAATAGGAATCCAATTTAATATAGTGCATATATAAATTTGTTTATATTTTAACAAGTAGATAAATATTTGTATTCTTGTCTTAGAGGGGTGCATGCCATGGTTTAGCTTTGGAGCGCTGGAACGATAAATCCATCGCTGCGTCAGGGTTCTTGCTTTCGGAAAAGTAAATTAGTTTATTCTCTTCCACGTGGTAATATGTAATTTGAACTGTTTTATACAATAAATTTAGCATTATTATTGTTATGACTATTTTTTTCATATATAACACAGAGTGTCATCTGATATCTTCTTAAAATATAAGAGTATTTTTAATAACATCTATTTTACAACGACACACTAATTTTTATTTTGAATAAATACTTCCTTTTGTGTGATGAAGTGGGAAGTTACAATAGTATCCAGTATCAACAGAAAGGTCTTCCCATGAATATGGTCTAAGCATGCTAAGAAAGAGAAAACACCTTGGTTTGAAGGGGACTAAGGAGCTCAATACCTCAGATGTAGCGTTATCAAACGTATTGTGGGTGTTCTTCACTATTGAAGCATGTGTAGTGTAATGAAAGTAGACTGTGAAAAGTGAAAGTAAGCATAAAAAAGTAAGTATAGTCATCAATCTCTTCTCTGTTAAGCTATAGTACTTAATGTTCTTTTGTTTAAGTTATGATTTACGATATGATTTCATTACTATTTTTATAATTATAAGGTCAATACGTCAACTTATACATCATTTCGAGTAGCAACATATTATGTTGAATTATATAGAATTTAGAGCTCATATATTCACGAGTCCATATGCCAGATCCTGACCACTTGGTACATGCACACGCAAGCACACCGCAAATAGAAACCACGCTCTAATCACTGAGGGTCAAACCAAACACTACCGCAAATACGAGAGCCACATCAAAGCGCAAGGCTAGTGGTGGGCAGAACTGCGTATCTCGCCTCCCCTCTTCCCCTTTTACTCCGTCAACTACCTCTCCACGAATTTCCCTACCCTTATCCCCATCTTTCCGTCCCTTCATCCTCAACCCACCTCTTTCGCTCTCTTGAGCCAACAAGACACGGACCCTCTGGACTGCTCCCTTATCCCCCATCTCCACCGTCCTTGCACCCTCCTTCTATCTTCTTCTTTCATCTGCATCATCGTCCCCTTTTCCACGAGCACCTCGCTCCACCTCGCTATCCTCAACTTCCCTCTCGTCCACTCCTTCTCCCTTCGTTCCACCCCTTTGAATACACCTGCAGTTTACCCAGCCGAGCATTAATCTGAAATTTCTACTGCTCGCTTCGCCAAGACCTGGACGAGAGGTCAAGGAAGGGACTAGAAAATGTTGGAAGGTTCTTTGATCCTTCCAAATGGTCTGTGTTGGAAGATTTTGTGAACGGCATCTCCGTGTCACTACAAAAAGTTGCTTTCCTATTCAACTAAGTTTCTTTACAGCCCCCGTTAATTCCTTAGCCCGAATAATAATGGAAAATACAAATAGCAAAGCAGTTACGACATGGCTTGTCCCCAGTGTTCATGAAAGATATCTGGTTCATATCTGGCTATCTGGTGTTATTGTTTTACTTCCCCGAGTTTATATTTCATATTTTTTAATTTACTCTTCTACAAACATTATATTTCTGTCTTGAAACACACTTTATTGCAAATGAAGGTGGTTGGGCGAAAAAAAATATCATTACTCATGACAGCTTTATTTTTTTACTTCCTTTGAGTGTAATGTAGGAAATTTTAGTTTTTTCAGCGATGTATCTCGATTCTCTAGTTTTTTGGTGTTCCTTGCGCTAATTAAATATACCTGTGAGCGTCGCTTTACATCCATAATGAAATACCGCGCTCTAGAACAGTAGTTTTATGAATTCTCTCCGATAAACTCCAATATTCTGTCCCCCGAATACACCACACAATACGTCCCGACATTTCATTACGACGTCTGGTAGTCTTTTTACAATATGGATCTGGAATATATGAGAAGTGTATGAGCGGAGATTCTCCCCGGGGGTGTATTCAGAGCGAATTACACTGTCATTGTCCACTGCAGCGAACCGTGGTTGGAACGAGCAACGCGGACATGGTTCGAAGGTATAGGGTGATTCTTCTGAAGGTAGATACCACATAGCGCCCCAACTCTTACCACCTACTGGCGCCGGGAGACAGGTGGTGGGATGAAGGACGGACGGAGGGACGGACGCTGGGGTGACCGCGGGCGGTGTTCGGACGGTCGCTGTGTTGCATGACGAGAGACTGTGTGTGTGAGAGAGAGAGAGAGAGAGCGTGAGAGGGGGGCTTAGGGAAGGGCGGGCGCAGAGCGTCCGCCAGCGCTAATGAAATGAAGCCTCCCAAAACAGTGAATAGGCCCGAGGGCAGCAGGAGTTCATGCTACCCGCGGAACAAGCGGCGCTGGCCTGAAGAGGGATGGAAGCAGAGGTCAGGCCCCGAAGAGCTCCGACCACTGATGCTACTCCGGTTGTGAGAAGCTGACGGTGATGACACCCATCACACGATGCCAGATTTGGTTGGAATATAATTTTATGCTCTAAACGGAATGTATATGAATTGACTTTCACACTGAATATGTTGATGGAATCTGAAACATCCTAGACATGTAGTATTGAGAAATAAAATAGTTACATATTAAATGATACTTACTTGGGTTTAAATTGACTTTTGATTTACATTATTATTTCAATAGTTTATTTAATATTTGAATGTAGTTTTAGTTTTTGAAACAGTGTAATATATTCCTCACTCCACTTACAAGTAGAGGTCGCGCCTTGTGAAATTGACTTCGGGTTGGGACTTAGTAAAATTGATTTTATGTACGAATCACTAAACCTCATGTTTCAACGGCTCTCAAACATGAAAACGTTTTGCTAAGAATTGACTGTTTATTACGCTTTCTTACTTTGACAATCTATGACCCTTAACGAGCAACTACAATAGTACGAAGTCACGCCCCGAAATCTTTTTACCAATTCATGACCTCCCACTGTAAGTCAGTTATTAATTTGCGAAATTATTGGACACCTTTATACTGCGAAGAGACTAAATTTAATCCTGATATTTCTTTAAACTATGCCGTCAAGTTTACTGAGGCTTATCAGTGTATGTATGCATAGACCATCAAGTGCGGTTACATCCAAGAGCGGGAAATCCGCAACGCTATCCCACGATATATTAATTCACGTGAGTAGAAACTAATTTATTTTTCTTTGTCTTATTTATTTATCCAAACTCTACTAAATATAAAAATCAAACTGATTCCACTCCAAATAAATAAAGAAATGATTAAAGTTGGAAATATGGAATGAATGTTTACAAAGCGTATTCTATTTTTTAATTAAGTAATGAAAATTGTTCATATAACCAATTGTTTCTATAAAATGCCATCGTGTATTTGTTAACACAGAAATGTTTACATTGTGCAAAATGTTTCGATTAAATTGATTGAAAAATGAGTATGAACTGCTGTTTAGTCTGTGGGCAGCGAATAAATGATGTCATGTGGAAATTTTCAAATTTGACGAATTTAATATAGTACCTGTCTCTGTTTTAACAGGTTTCATTAATTAGCGGTTTTTATAATTCTTCTTTTAAATTTTATTAATCTTTAGGATCATTATGACGTGAATACATAGCAAGGGAATATTGGTGGAAAAATTTATGTTTGCAGGAAAGGAGAAACTAGTGACAAACTACATGAATAGTTTTATAGAAAATACAAACATATTTAAGTCACTCGCAGATTAAAAGGAGAGATCTTCCGTCCTTACCCATTTCAGAAGCTTTAGTGGAAAATATTCTTGTTTTGGTTTGTTTGCTGGTTTGGGGAAATTGAAAGAAAGAAATGTAATAAAGAAATGGATTGGTGATATTTGCGGAGAGTTTCTAAATGCTGACTTGAACGTAATTATTATTTTTATTGTAAAATTTCGCGGTAGGTCGCAGTAAATAAGGAAAAGAATTCATCACACCAAGTTCTATGGCTCTTTATTCTGATATCGAGAGGGCATTATTGTTTCTCCTACATATTTATTAGTCATTAAGTTGTAGATGTATTACACTTTTTTATCTTTGTGTTAATTTTTTAAAATAATTTTTTCATTGAAAAAATATGAAATATTTTAGAAGTTGTCTTTTAAATTTTATTTTTATCTTATAGGAAAATTAGTCACTAAGAATATGAAGTTGAATAGAGACAAAAAAAATTACAAAATTCTTGTTTTAGAATGAAGAACAGTATCAAAGTACTAAAAAGAAGAAAAAAAAACTAATTGATATTTCAGCAAATATTATTACAAAAATAATTAAACAAGAATCCAAAATTTTGTAACATTGGGATAAATAATGACAGTAATATAAAGGAAAATAAAAATAAAGTTATCACTTTTGTGTTCATTTAAAAGAGGAAGTTATGAGGAAAGTAAGGACAATGTTATGAGGAAGTTGCAAACATTAGTGATATTTCATGTTACAAAACATTTTGGTTCCTGAACGTAATATGATATTAAGTGACTGGAGTGCGTCTACAAAAATTCAAGTAGGTTAAACGTTCGGGTGGTGACTTTAGTTCCACCCGAGTAATATTTGAATAGATGTTTCAAAAATTTTACCCAAAAACGAAAGAAGCTATATAAAACATATAATGCTTTCGAATGTTGGGTTCAACTTAAATCATTTGTTGAGATACGAGTTCTTTTAGAAAAATTTAAACCATATGTCAGTTTTCGACGTCAAAGATATTTTAATCCAATCAGAATGTTAAATGGGAAGCTTTGCATCTTTTTTACATTCGAGAGCGCAGTACGCATTCATGTTGGGAGTATCTGTGGCTCGTCAGAGCCCTCGCAAGTTTCCATGGCTGCCTTCACAAGTGCGCGGTTCAAACCACCGTACTAATATTCTCAAAGAGATATGTTAATACTTAACTAGGTCGATTGCATGAGCTCTCATTAATCTACCAATACAATTTATTCTAGTAGGTCGTTTACCAGCTACACATTCATTCCCGCACCCGTTTGTACAGCATCAGGGAAGTGGTGTCCAAAATATTTGTGTTTATGTTTTTATACCAACCGATGGGCAATTTTTTTCGGTGACCTCAAACCGTATTTAATTATACGGCTTTAAAATATCAAACTTTGAAAAAATTCAGTTATATGTATGTATATATAGCAAAAAAAACATTTTGATAACCGATCAGGGATTTGTGGGATTCCATGTATTAGATCATAAAAATAAAAATAAAAATACTTAATTGAATAGGTATCATACGCCTAATCTTATTAACATGGTTAAATTCTCTAAATGTAAATTTTTATGTCCATTTTTAAAATTTCATTTATAAAAAGCTCATCACAGTTGTTACAGATCACTGCATACATATTAACTCTGTGGAACATCCTGATCCTCTCTAGTTCCTAGCAGCTAGATATATTTCTGTGCATTCAAACACGGTCTGCAAATATAATCTACGAATGGATCGTTGTATCGATTCTAGATTAGTCACCAACTGGAACTTTTAACAACGGTAACTAGTCGAGAGCGCGTCGTGACACAAGGTGGGGGTGTAGCGGAGGGAATGCGGGAGCGGAGGCACAAGTGATCTCCCTGTTCGCTTTGCTCGTGTCTGTTGGTACACTCTCGACCAACATCCGATGCAGCGAGCAGCCCGCAGGAAATTAGCGCACTGTAATGAAAACGCCGGTAAAAACGCGAACGCGCGGGCGCGCGCTTGTACCAGCCCTTTGGCAACGTTTGCTTTTCCGCGCGAGCAAGTTTCAGTCCGCGCCGAATGAAGCCATTGCTGCCGCATTCTGGCGGCAGACAGTGAATGTACGTACCGAACGACATAATTTCATACGTGATGAGATGTCTAGGTTTGTTGTGTTCCAGTATTTATCCAGGTAATTACCAATTACGAGCGAATTACCAATTTATATTAATAAACAACTTAACATATTAACTATACTACACATGAAGGGACACTGTTTTCTTAATCACAACTTGTTCTTCACAATAAAACACATACTATCTGAAAAGCATGGATAAAGAAATGTTGAAAAAAATCATTTGCAGACATGAAAACGTAAATATATTAAGAATGAAAAATATTACATTTCATATATCCACATATGTTTCTTTTTTCACGAGCTTATCCCCAAAATAAATAGAAGAAGATATTTCCACAGTAAAGAGTAATTTGATTGAAAACAAAACATTTCTCTTTGGCGTGTTCTTTCCCAGTTTTTCCAGCAATTTATTTTTTATTGACGTTCAGTTATGTATTTAACAACATTCAAAATACACTTGGTCTGTTTTGTGGAACAAATGTGGAACAACTTTTGCGGTAGTTTCAAAGAATTAAACAGTCCAATTTGTGTATGACGTGTTATACAATGATTTAATTCAAATTTGATCTGCTTTCTCAAAGTTGAAGAAAATCATTCTCCGAGATACATTCCATTTTTGTCAAAGAATTCATGTTTATCGTGATGTTAGATTTATTGTGTTTCTTCACATGATTTAGTTACCAAAGTATATTCGAGTAATATGTAATAAATAATATTCTGTATATCGTCTTGTACTGCCGAATGTGTACTTAGTTTTTCTGCCTTTACTAAATTGAATATTTCTCTAAATGAATTTGGAAGTTCGTTCAAAAGGGAGAATCAGGTGAATGGGAAATGTTATTGAAATAACGTCGTATTTTAAATGCACAACAAATAAGTGATGTTTCGATGTACCCAATTTATTTAGTAGATTCACAACTAAATATATATTTCATGCACAAGCAATATAAGGCAAATTTATTAAAATAATGTTCACTTATCTTTCAGTTTTATTTTATCATTCATACATATACATAAAAGGTGTTTTCTTGTTTTCGAAAGGAACACTCATAGGAGTTTCGTCTTTATAATACTATTAGGTAACTAATTATATTGCTGTCAAATCTTTCACGTCATGTTAAGTTATTTTCATATGAGAATAATCTGATTAGGACCCAAATAAGTGCCCAATCCTGCTGGGATATTGCAATTTATTACTGTAGGTCGCTCGTCGCGTACCCTACCGTTGAGTTTCAGAGTAGTGTCGATCAGTGTAGCAATGATCCTGTTAGAACATCAGCGTATCTCTTTTTCCCAATTAACGTTTCGGAGTCCACAAACGTTCCTATATTCCACTTATTTTACTTTTTCGCTTCTTTTAATTTCAAGTATCTTTAGGATGTGAACATTTTCTTTCGATCATTGTGTTCTTCATCTTTATGACACTTTAATTTGCAATGTAAAACGATTCAATTCACTAAAAAGTAATTATTGTTTTTGTAAACGAATTGTTTATTACTTCACTTGAGTTACAATTTTTTTAGATATTTTAATAATAATATTTTAATTACCTCGAGGAGTAAATTTAATTTTGATATTTTAATAATACATTTGTGATATTTTTTTTTCAAACCTGTACTTAATATTACTACAATGTGACCCTACAATAAATGTGAAGTACTGACTAAAAAGTATTTTCACGATTTATGTAATGTGTGAATTTACATTAGAAAACGCATGAAAGGAGTACTATACATTTCGTCAGTAATTATCTTACATCTTTAATTTTTAATTGTGGTTTGATTTTTTTTGCTGTATGATACGAGTTAAAGAGTTAAAATTTCTCTTTTGGTGTGAATGAAGAATAGAAACTGATTCTTTCAGTTTTCATTATAATGGAAAAAGTTAATGATTGTTTTCATTTTATTTCATCACTTTGTCTGAGGTCTTTTTTCCATTATGTCCAGGTATATTTTCCAACCTCATCTCTCTCTCTCTCCTCGATTTTATCTAAAACGCGATCTGTGCTTCCAGGTTTCGCATGAACAACGTGCAAAGTAAAAGAGAGATGTATCATAGTCCGCTAACGGGTTGTGCGTAAATGGGGTTGGTTTATAGTTATGGAATGCGTTATACACCCTTTGAGAGTTATTACTAGAAATATGGAATAATATTGCTTGGACTACATTTTGAAGGATGTAGTAGTGTATATAGTAAAGCACTGATAATGAGAAGATTCTAGAATATTAACATTTTCAAAACCAATTTAGGGAATAAATATTGTACCTGAGGTAAAATACTATTGAATCAATTTTGTATGTCAAGGGTATGATGAATGTTTTTTTCTGATTTATTATGAATATTTTTATAAGTTTATTGTAACGGACACGAGGTTTTTACCCCCAAATGCGCTTTTGAAAGTTAACTTTCAGGGCAATGTGAAATTTACTCCGAAATGTTGCCATGTATAATATGGAAAATGCAGAGGTTATCTATACGGAAACGTTAGTATACATTTGCATCAAGGGTCTCATCAGCGCTATTTTATAAGAAACTTTTTTTCCCTTTTGGAATAGTTCTTTTGGTTGCTTTTTAGTTTACAAATGATATTCGTTCATTTCACTACTTTTTGTATATGAATATTAAAAATTTAAGGCTCTACGAGTAATAGGAGAGGGTGGAGTTCTGATTCCCACAACAATTAAAAACAGGAGTTATTTTATACTTGAATGCGTCTTTGATAGCGTGATGAACGTAAGTTCGTATTTGATGTATCTCTGATTCAATTCCCGCCAGCTCATTGCGGTTGCCATAATGAAAGCGCCAGGGGACGGTTCGGTGCAGAGCTTCGTGCGTGGGTGATGCCTTACCTGCACCGGTCGCCTGGCCGCGGCGCTGCCGCTACTTCTCGCTGCTCTTTTTCTGTTTGCACGCAGCTTTGCCGGCCCAGGTCTCATTAGTCGGCGCCCGGGCTTGGCGGCTCCTTTGACTCGTTATGAAAATATTTAAACAGCGGCGGCCGCCTCGCACAGCCTCGGTTATGAGCACGAGGCAACCGCCAGCATCGCCGTCGTTCGGCGCCACTACCGCCCTTGCTTTTCATGTGGCGTCTCTAATTCGCCCGCCGTAACAAGCGCGTCCTTAGTGCGCGCGTGAATCGGGACCCGCGAGTTTCAGCTGCCTTTTGGAGAAGGGAATTTGTGGTGGTGGAGGTGGTTGGCGATGGAGGAAATGATTATAGAGGGAGTGGTGGAGGTGAATATGTTGGACGATTATGCTGGCGATGATGAAGGCAGAGCTTACGACGTGTCGACGGTGATGAGGGGTGTGGTAGAATGGTGCAGAGCGGTTTCCACTTTCTATGTTCACCTGAGCGGACGTGTTCCTCTCGGCGTCGCTCGTTTTGTGTACCGCAAATGTTGCGCGTCGAGCTAAAGACCGCGCCTTTAAGACGAAATGTCGCGGTAAGATGCGCTGAGTGTGGGTGGTAATGTTTTGCTTCATAATTCTCGACGGATTACAACTGTTGTTACAAATTCATTTCTTTAACCATATAATTCTCCACGATTAGATCAGCAGTGAAGAAGTGCAAATTTCCTATTGACGTTACTGTTTTGTTCTTTCATTTGTAAGATGACCTACTTTTCTTACACAAAATTTATTTTTATGAAAATGTGATTTGAGACAATTTTTGACAGCTTTACAACTATATAGTTATCTCTTTACACATGAGGTCATATATAATGGAAATATGTTTCATACATTAGAAAATGCGCACGTTGCTACAGCCAACCTAATGTGTCACATCAGGATAACGATAGCCATAAGTAGCGAAGTAAATGATGAAATCTTATCCACGAACATAATCACTTTCTCCAGGAATTCTAATCTCCAACAATTCGGGAAGGAAGTTTGCCACTTCACTACCAACGATGGCCATGTTTGTGATATGAAATTCTCACAAACATTATCCAAACATAAATTTTTACCTTTTACCTATATTTCAAATGTTTAATTATATTGAATCATGAATTGGAAAATTATTCTTTTAACGTTAATAGAATGGTGTCTTGACATTGCACTGCACTGAACATACTTGCGGAGGGACTCTACATAGTCTCCAAATATTTATATCTGAATAGAGTGTACCACTTGGTCTACTATGCTAAATATAAACATAAATATTTTGATTTGTATACACATGTATTTATTGTATTGCAAAATAATTGAAATATTTAAACATTAACATTTGCTTAGTTAAATACATTTGCACTGTCATTTATGATCGATCCAATAAGAGAATAAATATCGTTTAATACTAAACATAAACTTCGACACTGAAAACAAAACATAAACTTCGACAGTTCAACAACAGTTGATTTTATGCTCTCTAATATTTAAATTATGTTATTACAAACGTATGCTCAATTCCAACACTTTTCAATCATTTTTCCAAGCACGGGAACCATAAAAATGATCAAGTGTAATGCCATCATTTTCGAACTCGTTTGAATGATGTCATCCAAAAGCACACCTCAAGTGTACTCAGATAACCCCTAACGGTTACTCGCTTTCGAATACTGATGACGTGCGGTGTAATGATTCTCACTGGAAGCACAAATAGTTTTTCAAGATAGGTTAACCTGTTACGGACGTAGGTGGACAACAGAAATATTTTATTTATGTGTAAAAGTTCTGGAATAGAATGTATAATGGGTCGAATATAGTACATACGTGAACGAATAAATTTATCTTATATTTTTATTCGAATATAGTACATACGTGAACGAATAAATTTATCTTATATTTTTAACGAAATTTTCTTTAAGGTTTTCATTTAGTGTATGCAGTTGATTAAAGAATATTGTTCTTGTCTAGCTTTTGTAAATTGATTATATTGATTACAATCATGTGTCGGATCACAAGACGTATAAATGATACTTTTAAAACCAATGAATAAATTAGAAAAGATTATTCTGCATAAAATGTTTGTTCACAACTGCTCTTGAAACACAAAATGCCGAAATTGACAATGTTTCTCCTCCAAAATAGATTTCAACAAAGAAATTGCCATTTTAATGAGGAGGAACAGCCCTTATGAGCAAATGGAGCGATATAAATAGTCGAAATTGTAATGTTGTAACAACATTTATATATTTTTTCCATGAAGCATGATTGTTTTTGAAGTCTTCACATCGAGAAATGTTTCAATGTTCTAGTGTTTTGACTCAAGAAAACTGTTGAATGAGGAATCTATTACGACCCAAACTTCAATCACCAATGTTTTAATATTGTATCTGAAACAGTTCCTGAAGGAGAGACTGATATATGTGTGAAAATATAATCTATATTATACCTATCATTATAGATGGGCAACTATCGTTGTTATGAAATATACCTACTTAACATAAATTAAATATAATAAAAAATGTCGAGCTTTAAGAAGTTAAGGGTCAAGGATGTATTTTTTTATTTGAGCTTACCAAATTCCATTACGATAAATAATATTACTTTCAAAATTACTTTCATCTTGTGATATTCTTGTGAAACTGGCAAACTATTAGTTACTCTACCAAGATATCAATCTCACACATGAACCATGTTCTCTCGATAAAGAGAAATACATCATGAATACGATAGTAAAAGTCAGTTCTGCTTTTGTCAATAACAGTTCAGTTAAATGCCACATAGTTAATTTTGGGAAAATGGGGGAAAATGTTGCAGGAATGAAGCACAGTATCTTTTAGAGATTAAATGAAGATCGTACTTAAAATATTTTTTATTTTCTTTAAATATTCTATCTTTTCTAGGAATCTAGTTATATTTAGATTTATGTAATTGGTAAATTTCTGTGAGTCATAATAATACAAATAAAATTTGTTTCGCTGAAAATAATGAGAGAAATTAAAGCTTTCCATATTTTTGTAACAAAGATTAGTTAAATTTTATTTCAGATCACTAATTTAATGAAACTTCATTCTAGACAAGTATTAAAGTAATATTAATCGTATAAGCAAGGCATTTGTCCAACTCGATTCGAAAAAGATGATATTTCTTTACATCACATCTCTGAGGAAGGAAAATATTTAAAAATATATTCTTCGAATTGTATTTTTCATCTCAATTACAGGTAGCGTGTGCCATGTTTGTGTCACTCTCTTTATTGGTTTTACTTCCTATTATTAAATGAAAGGAAATAGTTTCAGTTATCTGTGACCATTTCTCAGCAATTCATTTCACTTAAGTATCCACATCTTAGAAAAAAATAATGTATCAAATACTTAAATTTTTCTGTTAAAATAATATACATAAAGGAATGAGTTGACATAAATATTCAGATTTTCCGTATGGTTTGATGTACGGCAATGTGTTCCCTCTCTTGATTTATCTATTTATCTTTCTGAAATAGAGAAGCCACAAAGAAGAATGTAGGACTACACAACAAGGTAAAATTCATTGTGGATAAATACAGTTACAATTTTTTTGATATTACATGTAGTAAATTGCAACGCTAAAAATCTTAGACAGTAATAGGTGATGTGCCAAGGAAGTCCCACATGTTATATGTGAAAAAAATATTTACATAAAGCACTCTGTAATATCATTGTTGGAGACGGAGTTAGTTAGTGGAAATGTTAAAAAATGTTTCTGCTGAAACGCATCGAGAAATTTTATGTATAGAGGAAAGCGCTATAAACGATTATGAAAACTTCAATGGATACGCAACCAAGAACTCGTATTTTCTGTAGTTTTTTTTCTTTTGAGTTATCTAGCAAAAAGAGATAATCAGTTCATTGGGTGTGGAAAAGCACTACAATTTCCTTCTTTAGTTCTCTTTTATCGAAATATATCTCGTATTGTGTTCTTTGTTCTCTCCGAATCTCCTTCATCTTCTCTTTCTCTTTTCCCCTCAACCATTTACCAATTACTTCCAATGTGTTTGCCGGTATTCAACATAGCAAGCGGATCGGGACTTCGGCCTTAAGACAAACACGGCAGGATACGAGAAGCTTTCAACGAGATTAAGAATCGAAGTTTGGAGTCGACTTGAAGTACATACAGTCTCTTCTTTTTCTACTTCTCTGCCTTCCGGCTTTCTTTCCCTTTACTTCTCACAAAGCGTTCTGTACGCACAGAATCTCTTGTTTTTCTCCCTCTTCTTTGGAGTTGCATTTGGCCCGAAGTGTATCCTCATATCTCGTTATTCATTATTTAATTCCTCACTGATTCATTTTTAATGTTATTTATTTCGTAATAATGTTACCTCGGGCTGTTTTATTAGTACATTTACAACGAGAGCATAAAATTTTCATGCCTGACTTTTGAAAAAAGAAATTTTTATGTTTTTTGGATTATGTATCGCAAAGACCTTGACTATAATGATAGAAAAATTCAACTTTTATTTAAAGGTAGACTAAAGATTCTTTAAATCCCCTATTTTCAAACAATCACAAATTTTATAAAAATATGCATTTGCTATAAACTTCTAAAATAAACATATTAATAAGTACCAATTTTGAATCATAAAAAGCTAGTTTCAGTAATCCTTCTCTAATGGTCAGGTATACAAAGAAGATAATTCGATGCTGAAGATCGCTGCAGAAGAAAATTCAAAGGAATTAAGTGACAAGGGATATTTCGATTAAAAAAAACAAACCATACGATAAAATACACGATCCAAAAACAATGCTTTAGTGTATTACATTCATCTTCTCATTGATCATATTTATTAGTTCTGTGTCTAGTATAATACTGAATTCTTTTCACATTAGTTTTCCTATATGAATAAATGACAAATTACTCGCTTCCTCCTACCGCATATTTTGTGTGCAATTAATTTTCTTTGCGGTCTTTGCATGTTATAGATAAAAAATAGCAATATTATGCATCACGTTTGTGTGTGACAGTAGTTGTTTTAAACAATACTATGGGAAATATTTTGACTAAAGTTTTATTCTAAGACTTCACATTTGAGTATCTCCATTTAACATTCTTTGATTTACAATACTGGACAGTCTCTTGTCGACATCTAGAAATACCTCGTGTATTTTTACAGAGAACTTGAACTCTCGCACGTATCATACGTGAATGGGAATTCCTCCGCAGCTGCGTTGTTGTGCACGCTATTCGTTCACCTGGCGTGAGAGGAGGAGCGTGGGGATCGCTGATCAATAATTCCTGATGGCATTGCCTCCGACGCTAGCTCCCTCAGTTCCTGTGCTCACACGACGCGTTTCAATGCAATTCTATCATTATCACTCACGAGACTAATGTTCTTTTATAGCTAATTAAGTTCAGAAATAAACAATATATTTTGCAGAGCTATATGAATACTATTGTCATTATTAATCTGTAATTTGGAAATATTTAATAGTTACGGTATATTGGTAATATTTTCTGAATAATGAAAATACTTGATTTATAAATTTCTTTGTATTGTAACAAGTAGCTATCTAATTTGTATTCTTATTTTAGCGAGACGGATGGCATAGTTTTCCATGGGGTACAGAAATGATAAATCCGCCACTGCTTTCAGACCCTTGATCAGAATTGATGGGATGATCCCTTGCTTGCTTCCGAAGAGAAAATTAGTTCTTCTGCCATCCACGTGGTCATATGATGTTTATAACTGCTTTTTTGAACTAAATTTATTTATTTATTTGCATTTTCAAATGTTCACTATTTTGAAAAGGATTCATTTTGTTCCGTCTTATATAACAAAATGTTAAAATTAAGGATTCATTACAAACATTATGTGACACTACAACTAGCATGTCAATATACTTCGATGAAGACCTAAAAATAATTTCACAAAATATATAAAATTTTATTATTTACTTATGTTTATTTCCCTAAAATACGAATAACAATAGTTATTGTTTTAAATTCAAGTATTCACAACATCCACAACATCTTAACCCTTAATTTGGGTCTTCTCCGGGTGTTCATGAATTGCAATGACATATTGTGAATTGTCTACATGAAAACAGAAAAAATCCATGCAAAATTTAATGGATGTTCATAATACTTAAATAATAAATACTGGATTACCCTTGATAATGCCGATTACTGGCAACAGGATAAAACTTCTTTCATTTTAACTTAGCTGAGAAATCTTCGCATGGTTTTACTAGCATACCTATTTACAGTTATTCGAGGCGAGTTATTCAATAAATTTGAGATATTCACACTGAAAAATATTAAGTGGTCAATACTTTAAAGTATTCATGTTTGAGGTCTGCCTTTGTAAAAATCTGATCGCTGGGTATCTAAATGAGTTGACTTTGCAGACGAATTGACCGTAGCTTGTAATTTATCTGCGTCTGGCTTGCAGGTGGTTTTCATTGTTGTACCCCTAAATAATACCCATTATTTTGAAGTATTAAGTGGTCCAAGGTTTTATAACAGTAAATATATTTCATGCTGATATTGGTGTTATTGTTTCTGGCCAATACAAAAAATTGTAATCATTGAGGGTTTGGAACATTCTCATTACCACCATCTCATTCTCTGGCCTGAAGTGCACGCAACAAGCATAGCGTAGCGATAGGTTTGGTTGCATCCTGAAGTGCTCTACCCTTTTTTATCACTAAGAAAATTGTTTGATGATCTGATTTTGAATACTTTATGGTATTGCCGAGTTACATAACTGCTATAATTTACTTCTTGGATAACATCTATGATCTGATTTGTAAATATTGGTTCTTATGTAAATAAACTTGAGTTGTGCTATAATTGACATTCGCTTAGGTATTCATTGATGATTATAACTAATATACTTCGATGAAAGTTTGTTTTATATTAGAATTATAAATATAAGTCGTTAACATTTTGTATGTATTCTTGTAAACCTGTAATGTGTTCTAAAAAGTTTTCTTTCTTTCTTTAAAAATAAAGCTTAACATAGATTTGAGAATAATGACACTCTAACTATATTCTCTGTTCGTAAAACATAACAAATGAAATATCGGTACTATAATGTACTTGACAAGACATATTTTGTTTCAAGTACGTGTTTCAGATAGAATTTCTTCTTACGTTTTTCCATTGAGGTTTATGAAACAATGAAATTTTTATTTTTCAGATTTAATATATCTCACCACACCATGCTTTCGTTTTACAAGAACCAATTTCTTAAAGATGTAATAATTTCTCTTGTCTGGTTCGATTGGTATTTTCTCGTTTGATTTTACCTCTTCTTTTATACTTTACCTTCCTTTCATTCTTTCCTATAAAGCAGAAAAGTTACGTCAATTTCTAATCGAAGTACGTATATAAGACCCTTCTTCGGAAACTTTTCTCTAGCGCTCTTCTTTCTTTCATTCTCTTCGTCTAGGTTTTTATGGGTTTTGAAGGGTAACCGTGAGCTTGGTCTTTTTCCCCCAAACGATGAGGGATCGTGAGGTAAGGGTCGCGGTGCAGGGCAATGATACAGCACGGGGAAGGGGAAGGTGTTTTCCTTAGCTTCGCAGAAGTTGGGTCTTTTCCGAACGTGTCAGCACATTCCCCTATCGGCGAACAGGCGCAACTGCTTTGCCTCCTTTGAGGGGCCAGAGTGGTTTGTCTTTATTTGTGGCTGAGGTGGGCCGGTGTTCACTCGCTCGCTCTCTTCTATCCCCTCTCGCCTGCGACGCCAAGCCGTGCTGCGCCGCGCCGCGCCGCGTGGGAGTTGGGAGGAAAAAGGACTGGGATATCTAACGCGTGGCTTCCCTCGGCAGAATTATTGTAGCGCGAAGGCTATAAAACTTCACTCCCCGATAACGGGGTTAGAAGATTCCTTGAAGCAAACAATTCGATATAAAACGTCTCTTCTTGAGTTACACCATAGGCCTATTGATTATATCTGCTTCCAAAGTTCAAATTTGAGCTCCGCTAACGATAAAATCCTGGTATTTACAGATGCGCTGAAACAAAGATCCCGGGATCTTACATTTTTTGTGACCCATCTAAAACTGAATCCCATAGAGTGCGTATTTTTTGTTTGTTATAATTGTGTACAATGATAGGAATATACTGTGGTATAATTGTATTTTCTCAAGTCTTTCGTGACTTGTTATAACTTGTTTGCAGAGGGTTTTCGATGTTTTATTATTTTGTTGCCTTCTTTCGTTCCATGTAATTTCAATCAAACTGGTTGATCATGTTATTAGTATATTCAAAACCAATTCTTCATTACACTATCACAATATTTGACAAAGTACACTGCCTGAAACGTATAAAGATTTCTTTCTAGTAAATGTACATTGCATCAAATTGTAATTGAACAGCGTATGTTATAAAAAAATATTTTTGAACTGAATATCCATATTATTGAGGATCTCTATTCGACAACAGGGTGAAAACGTATCTACACAACATGAAACCACAAAATGATTCGATATATATTATTTATTTTACATATTATTTATCACCAGTAGAATTTGCAAAGCATCTGAAGTAGTGGTTAGTGATACATTCCTAACATTTAGTACGAAAATGTTGAAATACCATGTAAAAAACTGAATGGACAATGTGTAGGAATTAAGAAAGACACGGGACATGAATTGACATAGCAGAAAGCGATTAAATGGAATGTGACAGATATGGAGAAGATTATTAACATTTTATGAAAGTCAGATGACGTTCAGTTGGTAACAACCAACATTTCATTTTTTTCAAATGACGCAGAATATCTCTTAAAACAGTTTTTGTGGATAAATTTTTGTTTTGTAATTAGGATATTTTGTAAAATAAGTTCTTTTTGTTCAAAGTTCACTCTCGTACATATAACATTCAAAAAGAATTTTGAGTACATCAATTATTTATTCAAGAAAATAAATCATCATGGGATATAATGAATATGGAAAATACTCGTATTTTTTATTGATTAGAGATTGATGAATTATTGGTAAATTTATTAAAAATGACTACATTTTAAATCATGTTCATAATAAAGAACATTGAAGAAACAAAAAACTGACAAAGAAAATGACAAAGTATTTTGGAGAAAAAAACGCACTCCAGAAATTTTTTAATCCCTACCACAATAAAATTCCAAATATTATTCGTGTTTCCTGGGAGGTCGTTTCGTTTTATAATTAACTAGTTGATAAGCAAATACCGGGTTGATTGTTAATAATAAAAGGAAATGACACCCCTAAAGACACGGTTTTTTAAATTTTTTCTTAAGGTACGGATCAAATAATGTCAAGTTCACAGTAATAATTTAAAAGCGATCAGAGGACAAGTGCCTTTGCCTTTATTAAAAAAAACTAGTATTAAGAATAATAACCGATAATGTGTGTATGTGTGTGTGGTGGGGGGTGATATTCATTGCTGTATTAAAAATTTAATTCTCTGATAACTTAAGTTTTTTAATAATACCTCGATGTTAAATATTTATTTGTGAAGTTATTGTTCATTTCGAAAGTTGTATTACAAGTTATTGATGTGATTAATTTCATTGTGTATTTACGAACTTGTTTTAAATGATTGTTGTTAGGTGTATACAAAAATGCGGAAATAGTGCTCACAATTTCTACACAAAAAGGAAATGTTGAAGATTAAAACATCATTTTATGAGTCTAGGTTAAATTCCCTTTAATGCCATCATATATCAAAAGTGCAATCATTCCATCGCAATTACCTGACTCTAAACGTATAGATTGGTATCAAATTTTATACCTACATTTACATGCCATAAAGTTCTCTTGTTCTGGATTTAAATGGCTGATTCCTTTTAATGGCAAGATTAATCAAAAGTTTTCCTTGCAAAAGGATAAATAGTATTTTATTTCAACCGTCAGCTTTCTAATTAAATATGTTTGGTTAGAATACGAGAAAAATATTTCTATATTTTAGTGTATTTTTTCTCTTTTAAATAATATTCTGTGAATACTATATTACGCTAACAAAAATTTTCATCTTCTCCTCGTTTCTTTACGCACAACTTACGTCGTACGTACATCGTGTAATTTTTGCTCCATAAGTAAATATTGAAATTGTTGTCTTAATACATGTCGATAAATTTAAAATACTTTATACATGTCGATAAATTTAAAAAAATTGATTTTTAAAGATACCTTAATTTGTCGTCACAACAAATGTTGAAACATATTTACATTGGCAATATCTGGGAGGGCGTAGTTACTCAGGATGTTTCTCTTTACTGTTTATATTCAAATCTCTTTAATTTATATAATAGAAGGTACAATGAAACATATGTGAGTTATAATATTAAAAAAACTAAATATTGTTATTTCTATATTGCTAGGTGCGCTGTGTGTTTGAAATACTTTAAAATGGATATTACATTTCGAGAACTAGATTACTGCCTGGTTTGGCTTTGAACGCTGTACAAGGGCGTGCACCGTGGAGAAGCGAGGAACTGAACTAGCGCTGCTCTTCAGGAAATGAAATCCCCGATGCCTCCGCACAAAAATGGATTTGCGAGCACTATTTGATTTTGCCTGTCAACTAAAAATTCACGATTTATACATTTCCGTATACGACCTCACGAGCAGTAATCCTTTTTTTTTTTCGTTTATTGTAACAAGATTCAATGAAATTCTTGAAGTGGTCCACTACCTCATATTATGGAGGAAATGTTCTGAACATGTATTATTTTGCATGCATAAAATCATGATTTTATGTATGTACGTAATATTTATACAAATATATTAAATGAAAAATCTTTCTTGTAACAATCAAATTATAATCTTCATTGTTCATACCGATAAATTAAAAGGTAATTTAAAAAATTCAAAAGGTATGAAACATACTGAAGTCCCCTTTTGATTGGGGTTATTTCACTGGTGTTAAGGCGACGGTTCATCATAAGAAATATAAAATGTGTGACCATTATGTTAAAAGCTCGTTCACTTGCAAACGTCCTTAACTTCAAACTATGGATTGATAATCACCGACTTTCGCGTGGGCATTTTTGTAACAGTTTTTGATGGGTAGCTAATGGACAATTGAATTATAAAATTATGAGCAGGGCATTACACTTCCGTATTTATACAAATCCCTGACCTGATCACAGTTTGAGACTGCGCTTCGCTACCAGCTGCGTACGTGTTTGGGCGTGTTAACGATGTGTTTCGGAACGCCGACGAGCGCCGAGCGCGCGACAGAGGGGCCCCTGGGAGGTGACGCGCGAACGAGCGACCTGCGCCTCCCCCCAACCCTCCAGATCTCCACGCTCCTCCACCTCCCAACACCCTGTCTCTCTGCTACAGGGGTGTACGCACGAAGAGCTATGCACAAATTAATATGCATTGCTCATGATAGTTTCCAAGTCTTGGACGTCATGAATGACCTATCTGACTTCTACGGGCAACTTTTTGTTAATATCCCTTTTCCTCCTTCATTCTAATCAATTTGTCACAAATGAAGTACAAAAAAACATATTAAATGGATAGGGATGGAATCAAAATTTACATATTTCTATGTACTATTTATTTTATAATTTGTTTAAAATTCTAATTCAAATGAATTTATAAGTTCTTAAATTGCCTCTCAGATATTATTTACTGCCTTTTTATAACTGAATGATAAAGTTCAAGTTAACCTTAAATATTAAATGTTTTAATAGTTGATTCGTGTTTTAATAGTTGATTATATTTCAGGTTTCTATTGTTACTGAGAGGGGTTCATTGTAATATAATTACCTATTGATACATAGTCTATATTTTGAACTTATTTAAAGTTTTGGACATTGGTGCAGAAATCAGCATAAACAAAAAAGTAATGTTTTATTTTGTTCACAATGTAATCACGTTTGACCAATAAGTAGTGTTCACATTTCATTGTAATTCATCTTTGAACCAGATACATACAAGTGTTTAATGTGACGCATTGGAATTTAAACAGTCATTTACTGTGACGAAAGTTCAGGACTTGACCCAGAAGTATTGTGACATTAAATGTAAAATTACTTCTAGACACTCTCGTTGTTTTGTGACTGAGAAGGGTTGGACACCCTTGTCTCTGAAACCCCCTTGCTCACTTCCCTAGCATTCGAGTCTCACCCGCGCCACAAACCCTGCATCCCCCTTTCAGCTAATACCCTCGCCCTAGCCCCGAGCTGATGTACCAGCAGCTCGGCTGAGAAATGCGATTTATATTAAAGCACGCTCGGCTAAACCTTAAAATTAAACCTGCTAAAACCTATTGGCCGAGCGTATTTACCATTGTGTTCTTCAAACAGTTCACTTGTTCTCCTCTTTGCTTATCCATTTGTTTCACTCCCTCTCATAGGAGTGTACAGATTTGTTATGCTTATAATATGTATTGATGTTGTAATAATTGTTTCTCAAAAATATTTTAACAAAAGGAGACAGCGATTTTTGTGGTTAGGCTCCATATATTCTATTTCACAGTATTTGTATACAATTACATCAGTTTTCATAAATTGACCTAAAGTGATTGGGAACATTTATTACAATATCGCCAAGTCATAATTTTAAAAAGTTGTATTTTTTTAAAATTTCGGACCGAATAGTAATTTCATTTCGTTGTCAAAACCAATTAAAATTCCGAACAGCAATTTTTTAAATTAAGATTGTGTATCCTCCAGGACTTTTATTGAACTGATACGTGTTTATTTATCGTCAATCGAGAGGGCTCAGCACTTCCATAATGTTTGTTCAAAAGTAATTTTACAATCTATTGAAGCCCACGACAACAAATAATACAACACAATCTTCTATTTATTGAACACCTGTAGGTTTCGTTATTATTTGAGGAATATAATAATTATTGCTGTGATAAATTGAATTAATAATATTTTAGAAAACACGTTATAATAAACGCTATTGCGTGACTATTGTACTGTATTATTGCTGTTTGACTAATTCTGAACAACAACAAAATAGTTTAGAAAAAACCTTCACAATATCTCATAATATTGAAGTAATGTCACATACGTTCAGTTGATAATATAATGTATCACTGAATGGCTGCTTGTGTTTTCTTCAAGCATTTTTCATACATTTTGCCAGTTCAGTACATTGAAGACTCATTATTTCATAACTAATATATTGATCAATTAATATAATATAACATATATATCTGTCTCTTATACACATCTAGATGTGTATAAGAGACAGNATTGTAGAAGCACTGGTGCAGGAGGTAGTTTTCAATCGCGGATTTGAAGAGATTAAATTTCATAATATCTTTTAAATTTTTGGGAGGGATCTTTATAGAATGATTCCCGAATGATAAGGTCCTTTTTTGCAAAGAGTGGATGACACCCTAGGACGATGAATATTATTACTATTGCAAGTATTGTGTTTGTGAACGAGACTGTTTCGTATGAAGCAAGGGTGGCACTTCAGTAATTCGGTCTTAACAAACACGACCGTTTCATAAATGTAAATGCAGGGATGTGTTAAAATATTTAATTCCTTGAATAAAGGTTTACAAGAGTTTTGGGGGTGAGATTTACAAATTATCCAAACTATCCTCTTCTGAATTCTGAAAGTTTGAATACTCTGACCGGAATTACCCCAGAAGGTAATGCCGTAAGGTAAATGGGAGTAAACGTTTTAAAAATATACGCAACAGGAAATACGTGGTCTAACTACATTAACTAAGATTCGGAATGCGTAACACAATTTGCTTAATTGGGAATTAAGATTGTCAACGTGACAATTCCATTTGAGATTGTCTTGAATATGAAGACCTAAGAATTTTGTATTCGTACTTATCAAAATTTTAATTAGTTTTTTAGTAACTTGCTTATTTTTATCCATTACGGGAGAAATATGCTTTTCATCAGCGTTTCTATACAGCAATTAGATAATTTGTAAATTTTATTTTGTACTTGTATTGATATTCTTGACTTATTTAGTATTAATTTTGTTTATTTTTTTCATACAGTGTGTATGACATAAATGACTTTCCAAAAGTGTTTAAACAGGTTTCTTAATGAAATGTGAGACTTTTGCTGTGGTAAAATTTATATCCTTTGAAACGTTACCACAAGATCTCGGTCTCCATCATGTCAACGATCTATAAATTGGAAAAAGTTGTTTTATTCCCTCTCTACATCGCACACAATATTTCTTAAAATAAACTTAGTGCTTTTTCCTCACATTATTTGATGAAAAGTTGAGTACATTTTCACAAAGATGTATAAAATTCTAACAGATTCTCTCTTGTTTTTTCCGCGATTATCATAATTAAAAATTAATTCGTGAGTGGTTTCTCCCTTTCCTTCTCTTTATTCTAGATACATTTATAACCAAGGTTACGATACATATCAGACATCGCGGCATATTTCCAGGCTTTGGATATTTTTATAACATAAATTAGAACAAGGCCTTGTTCGGTGAAGTTCTTTTGTTTAACATTAATGTAAATAAACATGTTTCGGAAAGGATGTCTAATTTTTTTTAGAAAGAGGAGTTTATATATGTGTGTAGTGTTCATTTTAATAATATTATTGCTTGTGAACACATACTTCGCTTGGTTTTATCACCGTTCGTATGTTGATCTGCAAACAAGTATAGAATTATACTTGGCTACCTTGAAAGAATGGGAGCAAGAACAATACTTGTGTAACAAAGCCATAATTAAGTGTTTGAAGGTTAGATGAAAGATGGCATGTTTAATGTATTAATTACTTCATAAATAGTACGTTCTTTACCTTGAAATTTACCTTTTTTTTTATAATTTCTATTACAAAGTTAATATGTCTTTGAAATATATTTCTTGAGAATTATGTAACACACTTAAAATATTTTGTAAATCAATCTGCTTCTGTTTCCATTTCTGAGAAATAGACATGAATATCTTAAATTTATTGTTGTTTATATCATTTTCTGTGTAACCACATTACTATAGTATAATTAGTATTGACAACTTTTCAATATTACCCAATATTCATCGAAATACTCTTTTTCCAATTCTAGGAAACAATGCTTCTTTCCAGAAAATATGAAAAATGGGTTCCAGACTATGGCAATAAATAAATTCCATATTTAGGGCGAGACAAAATTATATTTTTAATTACAATTTCATAAATATTGTTGGAAAATAATAAACGAAAGATATTTTTAAATACAACATCGTATTTATTGATTTATCTCTATTAGTTTTAATGGATTTTTGCCCTATTTTCAGTTAATATAATTAACCAATACTTAGTTACATCAATGTCTTAAAGTTACAGTAATGTCTTCTCTTTTTTCTTGGATTATTTTGGTATAGTTAAACGATATTAAGATTACTTTCTACAAAAGAAAACAATTTGAGAGTATTGATATAAAACTGAAATATACTAAAAATAAATCTCGATAAAGAAGAGCAATAGCTTTTAATTACCTAACTTCTTATAATCCCTCCTCATTATGTGAATGAGTATGCACTTATGCAATATTATATTTCAATAATGTCAAAATATGAAGTAATAGAGATGGAAGTTCACTGATGTAAACAATTGGGGTTGGTCTTACATGTTTATATTTTGCCTTTGATTGTATTTTAAATAAATAAAGCAATTTTAATGTTAAATAAATTGTGGCATAAAGTAATGTAAATATATCAATTAACGAGATTCTGATGAGAGCTTTAATTATTAATTAAAATGACGCGCTTCACTTTCCGTATTTTTAATTGATGGCCACAGAAAATATGATTGAGCAATTATTAAACTACTATTGGCGAGACTTATCTTCAAACACGCCTGTCTTGGTATTGTTATATTTTACTGTTAAGATTGATGTGTAATATCAACTCAATGGCGAGAAATAATGATTAAAGTATTGATAGCTTTAATATACAAGTACGTTGCGAGAGTTAATTTTTGTTTACACTATTACAGATTTTCGAGAATGTGTAATCATTCTTAATCTCTACCAATCCTTACCTCAATTTAATATTTTATGATTTAGAATTATGAACATGTTCAATAATATCAATATTCATTATTCTTGTAGTGCTGTAGATAGCATTCATATGTATTATACACTCGAGTCTCTCAAAATATTAAATGATTAAAAAGTACTTTATTTGTTTCTGTAAGAAGAACAGTGCCAAATAATCTCAAGTGAGACAGTATCTGCTCTACTCATCTCTATAGTACCACTTCCCTCTTTGTAGAGATATAATTTAATATGTTGTACGTTGTTAGGGAAAATTATTTTGAGAAACGAATCATGTAACACTGGTTGTTATAAAGGAATCGCTTATATCTTCTTGTTGATTCTCCGGTTTGAAAATATAATGGTGCATTTTTATTGCAACTTATTTGGACTTCGTCTTGACGTTTTTGAGCTTTTTCATCGTCTTGACGTTTTTGAGCTTTTTCAACAGGGGTATAGCACATACATCAGGACGATGGACAATGTCCAAATAAGTTATAAAAATAATACCCATTTATTCTTATCGTACGTTAAGAATGTCAAACAGAGAAGAAATAAGGGTACCATTTAATTAAAAAAACAGGTCCCTAAAATCGAATTCAGAGGTGTTGAAGTTTGATGTGAAAGCCGTTCACTGTTCCACATTTACATTGAGAATGATATTATAGAAAAATATATTTCTAAAGCCTGTTATTGATTTGTTCATGTTTACATTTCCTTGTAGTTAAAATCTTTATGATTACATTCGTGTTTTGTAAACAATTTTACTCCATCGCATACCCAATTGATGAAGACTGATTTTGTGTTTCACTTTCATTCACTCTCCCCGTTAAAGCTTTTCCTTAAGAATGAAATAGATTCATTTTCTTGTGTGTTAAGATTGACAGGTTTAAAAAATTCTTTCATTATTGCGGAGAATTTTATTTTTTCAACCTGTCCATTACTTGACATCCAACCCTCGATTAAGCACGCGACCTATGTCACATATCCAGGGTCTCATAACACTGTCCGCGCGAGGGACTACACACCGACACCGCTTACTGCCATATGAAGACCATTTCCGTGCTTTGTGCTTAAGAGGACTGTCGCAACAATGCCACCATTGGTACTTGCGTCAGATGTCCATTTTCAATTCTCGCATTGCTGTCTCCACAGAAGATCGTTCGCTACCGCTATTGACTCGGTACATGACTGGTGCTGCCATCTCAATAAACAACTGTAAACATCAGTCTGAAGTTTCGTAAAAAGAATAACGAAGTATTTTTTTTATGAACTCACACATTATTTGATGAAAATCATTCAATATTGTAAATTTGAATCTTGGATAAGGAAAGGAAAAAATTTCTGAAGTTTTAAGATTGATATATTTCTTCCTTGTACATAAACGTAAATATATGATAACTTCCAGACATGAAAATGGTGTCGAGTCGGGAATCGAACTCGGGACGTCTGCTCTGATCTCGAGGGGGGTTTACCATTACACCACCCGTTCACCTTTTTTAGTCGTATACCATTTCCAGACTAAGGGCTCTAATAAACTAGTTGTTGGGGAAGCCTAAGGCCACAACAACATTGATAATATTATAATCCATCGAGACCTATATTATTGTTAATCTGATAATTTGACAATAATTTTTGGAAATAAACTGTTGTGAATTGGAACAAAAAGATTTCAATCCAAGATTTTCAGATTTACAAGAACTTGATCTTTTCGTTTTGTATGTTGGAAAACGAACTAGTTAAACTAATGGATTAATTTTAAGTTTAATAACATTTCTTCCATCCCACAAGAGTATTATTCAAGTACGAACTGAATATGACAATTTATTATAAAGTATATGCAATGTTATATACGTGTATCACTCTATAATTTATCTCTGTGACTAATCAATCCATTATTTATTTGTATTACTAATGAATCTATTGTTTATCCATATCTAATTATTCAGCTTCAATGCCGCAAAACACCACTATGCGAGCTATTATAGATTTAAGATTCTCATTACACTGAACAAGTGAATATCTCACTATCCTACCAACGCACTCTGTTCTTCGCTAGGCCCCTCTCCACTCTCCTCGGTCATTGGTGAGGTGGGACAAAGTATGGTGCAGAGAATCCGACACCTCGCAGCCATGCCGTGCCACCCGTTTTGATGCATCCCACAGCTGTCGTACGCGTCGAATGGGGAGCATCGTCGTCGGCGTCTCCCACTCGCATAGCCGCCTTTCACTTAGGAGTCCGCGAGAGACAGCCGCCGCCAAGGATGATAATGATGATGCAGTCGCGCGCGTTGTGCACGCCGCCACACTCCAACGCTGTCATTGGTGCCTGTGGCGCTTCCCGAACGCTCGTACGACTGTGAATGTTGCGACAGACTGTTGCCTTGACGACTACTCTGGCGCTGCATTGCTGAACTCGAATGAGCGTTTTCAGTTTATGCAGAGATTTGCTCGTGTCTATTTCAATGTGGATGTTTGGAATATTGTGCAGGACGAAGCGTTTGTATGAAAATATGTTCTTTTTTTTTCATTAGCATCATTATTATCATATAATCTTATTGTATTACAGTTGATTGTACATTGTAAAAAATTAGAAAACATTTAACTTGTGAAAATGCTACGTGGTTATATTTCATATATTCATTTTGCACTCAAATATTATTATTCTGATGATAAGAATTAATACAAATGTGATACGTAATGTAATTTTACATGAAACAGTGACTTGGGTCACATCAATTAGCCATAACATAATATGTTTTCATAGGTGTTAATTTTGGAGACGCAAATGACTCAATATTGAGTACATTTATATAATGATCTTATAAGTACATAATGACTAATAAAATATAATTATTTTAAAAGAGAGTACACATCGAATAGTTCATATTAAATGAGCATGCAATTTTTATCGGCGGAGAAGGGATAATTGGTGCAAAAGGATTTTTAAATATACAAAAATTAATAACACGAGTCGTAACTCCTTTAAACATACGTTAATTGCCAGTATATGAAAGCAATCAGATAGACACACATACGCAACACGCCACTCATAAAAGCAACACATTTAACAGTAAAATCTATTTATCGGACAAAAGACGATATTAACAGCAATTGGTATGGGCAGTACTGAGTCAACAAATTCTTCCAGTGCAAAGAATGTAATTTTCGTCCGCTATCGCCACATTTTTTTAAAATTAAGAATATGTAAAATTGTACATATGGATTTCATCCCCATTAAGATAAACATTCCATAAGAAACGGTATCTGAGTGAAAGCGATGGTGCTGGGCCTTCCAACAATCCCCAGAAGAAGGGAGTCTCCGTCTCGACAACCTCCGGTGACCTGCGCGCCGCATGCAGCCGACGCGCTTCGCCCGTCTAATGATCGCGCCACTGGACATTACCGCATCTCCTTCCTTCCTTCCTTCCTTCCATTGTCGTTGGAGTGCCGCGTCTCTCTCCTCTTCTCCCCCTCCACTGAGACATCACCCTCACTGTCTCCGTTTCGCCTTCACCCACCTCACCAAGGTGGAAATAATAGCAGAGCATCTGCCACCAAGACTTTCGTCTCTGTCCCCGCCCACATCGCGCTACATTCTCCTCGGGATGAATTTTAAATGCTGAGGTTCAGTCACTCGGTCGCAGCTGGTGTTTCCGATGATTCTTCTACTGTTCGTTCTGTACACGTTTCACCCAGACGTTTAAGTTTTAAAATTGAGAACATTACGCTTGTCTAGTGATGACTCTGTCCAACGTTAATTAGATCTCATTATGATACAAGATATTGAAGGCATTCGCATTGCGTCACATTATACTATTTTCCATTCCTTACACGTAATATTTTTGTGGTCTCACCTGAACAATTAATGATATCAGATTATCAAGCATAATCTATTTCTAATTGATCACGAAGCATACAAAATTTGCTTCTGAAATATTTTAGAAATATACTTGTGAAACAGAAACGATTTTCATGTTTATAACTAGACATATGCATTACATATATTTCATATTGTGTTTTTATTTCACTCACATCAAGACTTTTTATGTTCTAAGAATGTGTAGACTAAGGAAAATAACATTACACTCACTTACTTCCCATTTTATATCCTCTTATTTTCAACCGCAAATGTTGATAAACGTCATAAAAAATAAACTTGAATACTTGTGACTCAAAATCCATTTAAACGTGGACCTTGTTTCTTGAGATCCCGCCAGAGGACTTTTCGAAACGTGTCATCTCAGTGAAAGGGTGGGTGGAGGATGAAGGACGACCGCGAGTGTCGACAAGGGAAAGACCGGCCACCCTTGCTTTCAGCGCACGGGCGTACGCGGCGAAAGGGACGGGGTGGGAAAGTACCGGAGCGCGGACCACGACGGGAGTTCGAAGCTCCCGCAGAGCCTCTGGCGGGGTTCACCCGAATCACGTCCCGCTCTGTTTAGATATCATTTCCCTCGACTCTCTCTCCCTACAACCCTTCTCCCCGCGCCTTGCCTAGCCCTGGGGCCACCCAACTCCACCCCACCTTCGCAGCCAGTCACTCCCCACCCGTTCGGACCACCAGTTCCGCCGACCCCGCGCCGCCACTCTTGCCGCTCCCTCAAATCCCATTAGAGACCAGTGGTCAGGCACCCCCGGGCCGAAGGCCCCTCTGGGAAACCCCGCCTCTGCTCTACTGGCCCGCGCGTCGCCGCTCGCCTACCCTCTTCCTGGTGCGCTTAACTATCGCTTACCAAAGATTTACCGCGTGGACGGTCCTCCATTCCAAAGGACATTTGAAGGTATAGATGGCACACGAGTATTATTATGAATGTATAGACAATATTAACTTTTTACTAAGCGATCTTCTTGAGGAGATTTGGACACTGTAGAAGAGTTTCGAGCATGCCACGAAAATTGTAATTAAAAAAGCTATGCGAAAAAAAATCTGATAAAGCTCTGAGATTATAAATCATTTTTTATTCACATTCTCCTGTTATCTTCAGCTTTCAATCATTTTATTTTCTACTTTCCCATAAATTATCCTTCTCTCCCTTTGTTTTCTATAAAATATCATGCAACGAGCTATATATCCTCAGTTCTTTACACGTTACATAAACCCAATTTAACTTTCAGATAAAGTAGTTTTCTTAATTAAAACTCTTATGTCATATTAAAATTAAACTTAGCTAAGCATATATTTCGATCTGAAAGGAAACGACCGTTAAAACATCGTTCAATCCGTTCTGTGGTTTTTGCGTGCGGTGAATGCTCACACATTTATGTCAAAGTCTCCGAGCAAAGGTATGCTGTGCTGCAAGACCGTCTGTTGAGATAATATAACATGAAGGGTTACTATAAATATGGTATTCATGTCTGTAAAGAAAGAGCAGTTGATGACGACACGTAATACACCAAACCCAGAGATCCTAGCCGCATGTTTTGTGGGAGGCACTAACCTCTTAAGTCTATCCACATCTAATAAATTCCACGTTTTCACTGTTATTTTTAAATTTTCCATGCATTGTACGTGATTAATTACCGTCCCTACTTACGTATTTTCTTATGTATCTGTACGAATTTTATGTTATGTGTTTATTTTACGTGTAACACTTATTTTACGTGTATATTTATTTTACGTTTATGTGTGTATTTTATTTGTAAATTTGTATTTGTTATGTAATTGTATCTTTCTGTTATGCGATACTTATATACTCGTATATTCTTCATGTATGTTGCCATTGAGTAAGAACTGAACTGTAGAAATAAATTATATTGTTTTCTATCCTTATCTCTCTATCCAAGAAATGTATAACTTCCGTGAGATGAAAGTGAGCCGTTATTATTCAGTAATAACTGATTAAGAGAAAAAAATTTTCTTGTCAGAAAAGTGAATTCAAAAACGCCAAAATATTTGAAGAATATTTCAATTATTTAGCTTACTCCAACGCCTAGGAAACGTGTGATTGAGAATCAATGAACATGAAAAATATTATCAAAAAATTATCAACTTTAAGAAATTACATACCTTGAGGAAAAAATATTTACAATAAGAAGTCTCAAAATTCACAAGAGTCAAGATACGGGTACACAACTAGTAATAAATTAATAACTAGTTTTTGGCTCTCCAAATAATACCAAATTATTAATAACAAAATAGATAGTTGACATAATTCCTTTTATTTGTAAAAATATTTTATTACGGGTACTGAATTGTAAAAACAAAACTCACAGTTTTCAAATTTTAATATGATTGTTTAGTGGTGCAAAAATTCAAAAGTGCTCATGATAAAAATACTTGTATAATAGATGAATATTTCATACTACATTCTTGTGCTATTTATTCAAGTCACATTTTTGTGCGTTCATATGTGGATAGCAACATGAAAAAAATGTCCGGCTTGTACCGAAGTATCTAGTATTTCACCGCCCACCGTCGTTGTCAAAATGAGAGTTTAGCGCATGGCAGAGGACATGTTGAAGTGACACGGCGTAACACGGAGGTTTAATTCAAATATTTCCTCAAGTACAGAGTTGCCAAATGGATTGTCGGCTCACTTCCCTTCGCTCTTATCGTTACGCTTCGCTCATACTCTGAAGGTATATCCAATTTTGAAATTGTTCTACCAGAGTTTAGACTCAACACAAGCAACGCCACTCGTGTGTGTTTAGTGTGAAGGGAAAACGCGAGTTGGGACGCGCATATGGAACGCAACTTTGACATCGTCTGCAGGTAAAAGTGTTGCGTAAATACAATAGAAAACGAGCTCTGCCTCCGTTGGAGTCTGTAAGCCAGAGGTGGGCGACCTGTGCGCGAGCTCCCCGCGATGTGTTATGGTTTTTAAGCCATTGTTTACATTAGTATTAGCCTGCGTGCGTCGACGTAAATGTTTGTTATGTTTAGCCGGTTACAATGCTTCTAGCGTGTTATTGTTGGCGGACGTAAGAGTCCTCCGCTCGTGAACAACACCACCGCCATGTTGCTCGGTGGGCAGATGGGTGGGCGACCAGACGGCCAGTAGCAACCCACGGTAGACGCTACCACCGCCTCACCGCCACCTACCACTTCGTGGAAGCTGCGATTCCTGGTCAAACGGAGCGATGAGTTTCCACCGGAAAATGTGTAGAAACACTGTCCGTCCGGAGATGATATTATTCCTTTGTGTTTTGAGACGGTGGATACGACACTCGCAGAACAACATCGCTTTCTGCGTCGGAGAAAAACGAACTTAACTTGAATACGACAGGGAAAATACACGAAACACACTAATCTGTTGAACAGGTGAAACAAAGTTCATTTTATAGAATTAAAATATAAGAATAAAAAATGGTATTATGTGATAACAATTCTGTAATATATTACTACAACTCTCGGTGTCGGTAACTTATAGAATGGAATATGAAATCATTGTTCTGGCAATAATGTTATTCCTTTAAAAATGAATGCAAAACCTGAGCAAGAAAACAGATTAACCGGTAAGAGCAGATGTCTTAATTGTGTTTCTGACCTAAATTAACGACGTATATGAAATATTTTGTATTATTGACTCATTGCTTATTTTGTATTGACATTTTCCCTTTGAGTCTTGACTGATTTCAATTCTAAAAAATCTGCTACAAAAAACCGATTAACAGCTGACATGTTTCGAAATGAAATGACATAAAAATCTTCTACGGAATATTTGAAAAAAAGTGGGTGGACTGCCTTTGTCCTTTATCCGCATCCACATTTTATTATTTATCCTTATCCACATTTTATTATTCCAAGTAAAATGAAATTTTGCACATTTGACCTTCATGAACAAGAGGAAGAGTAATATTTACGCGAGATTTTCTAAAACTACCCTTATACCCATTTTCCTTCATTTAATACAGAATTTTAGTACTTACTGACAAAATGTTGCACACTTGACATTCCATATAATTCCGGGCAATGTCGGGTTCATTCAGCTAGTAATTACATAGAATTTGTATACTTACTACTCTACTACTATATTTCAGTCCATTTTCAGTTAATCCAATTATAGGATTTGATAATCTATTTTTCAATAATATTTTTGGTGGGACTTGATTTTATAATGTGGTTACTCTCATTAAAGTTGTTACTCTCTGTGATACCTTTACTAAAATATTAAAGTGAATTTGCATACGAAACTATCCCCCGTGATTTTAGGGGTAAACATTAATTTTCCAATTTTTGGTTCTTTGTTACCTATAAGACATATTAGTAAACCAAATTTCAACTTTCCCGAGTTAATTAGCTCTTCGACTATGAGTGAGTGAGGAAGTAGAAAAAGACCGATTCTTTATATAACGTCCAATGTTTGGAAAATTCTTGCAATCGGAAAGTTTAGATTAAAATATATTCTTCAAGCATAATCTATGCTCTGTAATCGAATTAATTTTATTAAATGATCTAACTTCCGCATCCTCAAAGTTTGAAAGCAAAGTAACGATATTTTAATTATGTTATGTTGAATGAAAGGAGACGGAACCGAGATTTGAGTTAGCAACCAACTGCCCCATACCGTTCGCCTCTAGGCTGACTCTACTATCGACATTCATCTTGAATCTGTTACGAATATGACAAAATTTTCTAAAGTTTTGCATGTAATATAGTCACTAACATAAATATTTTGAATAATTTCAATGAAGTTTGTGTGCAATACAAAAAGGAATTACGTCAAATATATTAGTAAATTTCGACAAAAGTATGTTGTTCTTTTTCAGAATGAGACGAATGTATCGCAGCTTACCTTGTTAAAGTAAGTCTCAAGACTATTTCCAGAGACACATCTTATATAAATATAGCATACATCAATGAATCAGTCACCACTTTTTGGAACTTCTCTCGTCAGGAAGTTGATATTTGAACATAAAATATTCTATCATGGAAAGTAAATAGGAAAATGAAATTAAGTAAATACACGCGACTTTTTTAATTAGAGAGTTGGTCAAATGTTTGCGCTGTCGAGGAGTTTCAGTCTAAGTGAATAAACTTTATTTGATTGGATTTTGCCACCGTCGGTCGAGGATGTGCTGTGACCTTGCAAGTAGAGTGCTTGGTTTGAGCACTCTGCGTTCTCTTATTTGTTTTTTTATCGACTTACGGAATTACCTTCCATTTTAAGTTAATTAACCTCACTAAAATGCTTAGTTGAGTGCAAACGGTGAGATTAGAAGGAAGCCATCGAGATTGCCGTATACTATTGACATGCATGCACTTTTTCATCCTCCTCATATCCAATGATTACTTTTTCTTTTTGTTTTCTCCACTGCTCTACACAAATATAGTGCACTGTTATTTACATACTTTGCATTTGAGTAACTATCTTGTCACATTTACGTGTCCTGTAATTAATTATGATAATGCTTCTGAATTATCACATTTATTTCCGATCCCGATTATTTATGTATTTGACACATATTTGTCATTTGCAGTTTCTTTGTTGATTACTATGATGTATTTCAACTTTGTTTTGTTTTTCTCACTAATCATTTTCTGGTCCCATATCTGTGTACCCCAAAATCATAATGGCTTTTCCAATAAATATTTAGTTCTTCAATGTATGTGTGTGTATTAATTTTTAATAAAACATATACTGTTGTTTTAAATTGTGTTTTAAAATTGATCTGAAAGTGATAAATTAGTGTTTTATTGAGTGAACTGTTCAGACTAACTTTTCTTTATAGCTTATTAATTTTTCATGTGGTGTGGTTGTATGAAACAAAAAGAACGGTAGAAATTTTCACAACATGGATCTTTATTTACATATTAGTTAAATGGCCTTTCAAAATTGTATATAATTAAATACTTACTCGAACAGAACATGATTGGTTAGATTACCTTATGCATTGTCAATCTTAAGGTTAAATATGATTTAGTTTAAATGCTGCATTTTGTATTATATTGTCTTTGATCGATGGGAGATAGATCTACAAGAGGGAGGATTGCTCAGATTTTGTTTGTAGAACTAATAGAATCGAGGATCCTGCATTGATACGTCACAAGGTTGAATTAGTCTCAGACTACAAACGTAACTATTAACTACATTGTAAGAGCTCATGAAAAAGTTAGAGGAATTGTTGGTAAATCCATCGGACATAGCATAGAAATTAAATAAATAGTTAAAGACTTACGACCTTTTACAGACGAATAACATATATTTTTTTGAAGAACTAACTATGTTTTGACTCCGATTTAAGCCGTAGTCAAGTGATCAAATAATAACAAATCATAAGAAGAAACATAACAACAGGACAATTGAACATGATATAAATATAAACACAAAATGTGTTTACAAAAAAGCAGAAACTACACAAACATGTTATAATATTGTACTGTATAAACCAGATAGCATGTTTACAAAAAAGCAGAAACTACACAAACATGTTATAATATTGTATTGTATAAAACAGATAGCTTTTCAGTGTCTGTGCGTAAATTCAAACTCCCGTGTGTATTTTTTATAAATATCATTTCTGATATATAACGTTTGTAATAATTAGCTTCTTTGTCCAAAATTAATGTATTTTTCCAATCCATGAAGTTATTATTATTAATGTAATATGAGGTAACTACACTTTGTTAATCTGGTTTTAAATTCCCTTTGTACTCCTGGATTCTAGTTTTTAACCCTCTGTTTGACCTACGTAGCTAGCATTTCAATCTTTACATTTTATTTTGTATACAACGTACTCTTAGCATACTAAATTAACATAAGACTTGAAGTACCGTTAATACAAGCATTTAACGGTGTTTGGCAACTCAGCGTATCCGTGGGACGTGTGGATAAAGAACCTCAAAATTGCGGAGATGAGTAGTGCCGTGACGCTATCTTGAGCAGATTTCTAGATGGTGATTGAAGAGGTAGGCGAGCAATTTAAAGACACGCCTTTCTTCCCCTTTGATAACGCGTTTGATGACCAGAGATGGTGTAATAGCTAAGGAGGGAGGATCCAAAGGCAGTGTGTCAGTCTTACAAAGCAAATGCTGCGCTTGCTATTTTGCAGGTGCAGTGCAAAGAGAACTGTGAGGCTGGAAGTGTCTCGAGGAGGGAGGAAGGGCTCCCTCGGAGGTTACTCAGAAAACGAAGTAGTAATGAAGTTAAGATTCAATGGGATGTTTGAAAGATTCAACAGTTAAATATATAAATAAAGAAAATAATAAAAAAACTCGGTAATTCTTCATTTAGAATTGATCTGGAATAGTGAATTTAGCAACGAATAAATTTTGCAAATGTCACATCCGTGACAGTACCCTACATAACTGTTCACATGTTCCGTTTACATTGTTAACACTAAAAAAGCAATTGAAACTTGCTTCCAACTAGCAGATAGATGGGGAAAGATGTGTCCGCCATATTATTCAGGTCTATCAAATAGTCTAAGTAAAAGTGAACGTTCAGATTGTCATACAGAATCTTTCGTACTTTCAGTTTACTGGTACCAATATAAGATACAATATTTCCTACCTGACATACTATAGAATAAATACTGTTTTCGTAAAATCTATGTATTTCCATTCTTTAATTTTCGTAAATTATTGTTCGTTTTCTCTATGTTGTGATAATTAATGTCTTTTTCTTTTAAATATAGTATAATCTCGATTGCAATTATTATACTATTTGTAGTTCCAATACTTTTAAATTTTGCAAAATATTATGAAGAAGTGTGGTGTCGGACATTATTTGAACCATAAGTATTTAATTCTGTTCTGTTTGCAACGTTTGTTAAATGTTCAATTCTTAATGCTCCTTTGTAACTGACATTTTTATCTGTGATGTACTATTTTCAGATAAATAAACAATATAATGGATGTGGGACTGCACTAATCTGTTTGGGGAGAAAACACGTCTAAATTACTGAATTAGTCTTCATAAAATTCCTCAGTGAGAGAGAGGGTGCTAAAAATCGACACATCTTCACAGGATTTGCTACGTAGTCATAAATTCAACATTTCTTATGTAACTTAACATCTTCATTGTTAATCGAGATAAATAAGTAATCATTCATATAAATAATTATATGTACCTGACAACATATTATCGACCAATACATCGCTTCTCGCATGCCGTAAGTATTAGCACAGTGACATATAAATACGTGGCATTTATAAATTTCCATGAGTATGACCGTATGAAATACTATACACACAAATTGTGAACTATTGCGTATATGTATTATGGATCTTCTATATTACTTTACACGTATGTCTAATGCATAGCCTGTGTATAATTACAGGACGCTTTGTTTCCGTCGTAGTAAAAAGAGTCAGTACTGATTATTCAGTATTCCGAACTATGAATTCGTGTCAATTGTGATTTACAAAGAATAGTGGTGATCGATAAATAACCGGAATCAAAATTGCTGGTAGTAACTTATTAGTTAAATAAATGTGTATTTCATTCTAATTAAAATTCGAACCAAAAATACTTTTCATAATAATGCACGCACTAAAAAAACAACACTTCGTCCTTCTATTCAGCACGTATTACTTGGGTCAACGAGCAGCCTCCACCACGCTTTTACTTCTGCTGATCGCGGTTCGTAACTTGTCCTTGTGACGTAGAAGGGTCATAGTGCTGTGGACTGTTAACACGCCAGCAGTACAAGGCGAAACATGGATCATAAGTTTGGTGTTTACCCGAAGCTGAAGCAGCGCAGCAGGCAGACTAGCACATCGAAGGACGAAGCATGCAGAAGATGAGTTCCACGCCCATGGGTGACCAAGGCTACAAGCCTGCCTCTTTGCATCTCTGAATCCCAACTGACTCGTTTAGACGTATCTTTTTCTCTTTTGAATGGTGTTAAATTTCGAAATATTATTTTGCCATTTGTTCTTAGGTTTCCTTCTTTGTGTAGTTTGTGGAGAAGTAACTAATTTTTTATTACTTATCAGTTCTATATCTCAAGATTTTCTTATTTCTTCTCATTTTCCAACTATGTCCATTTCAGTTCTAGTATTTCTCTTCATTGGCTATATCTACGTACTCGCATATTCTCGTTCTTATAGGAGTGGAAATAAATTACAAATTTTTTTATCTCGTAGGAAGTGCTGAAAGGAGAGCAAAATCTCTGATATCGGTAAAAATAATCTTCTCAATATACTTTGATCCAGTCATCACACCAATCATTTCTAAACATTCTTCCTCTTTGAATTATTTACCAAATCACGATGCTTAGGTCCATCCCTATCTTGACCGTGCAGCCCTTTTCAACCCTTTCCTCCAATGCGCTCCATCCCCACCCCTGTGACAGTTGAACCCAAGGGTGGATGGACGGATGGGTGAACGCCCAAGCGGCGCGTGGGTTGGCAGACGAACGCGCGGATGAATATGCATCAAGTATCGCGCTCGCTCGCTCGCTCGCTCGCTCGTCCGTCCGCCCGCGCACGCCAAAACCACTGGTCGCTGCTTCTCACAGTCTCCACCTCAAGAGAAGTCCGGTTCTAGTGCTTGCTTAATACTAAATAATGCTAGAAAAATTGTTTATTTCTGCTGTCACAAATTTTGTCCAAGACTTGCTGTCTTATTTGTGAGAAACGTGGTATCTTCTCTAGTTTTCACGATTTTTTGTTTCAAATTGATTACAAAATGTTCATTATTTGAACTCTGGTTTATTCGTTTCTAGATACTAAATTGCAACTATAGTCTACATTAAAAAGTCTGTTACGATTCACCCAGAGTAGATTTCATTTTCGTGTAATTAAGTATTACGCAACGAGAGGTATTTCGGTAGATAATATTGCCCAAACATAGAGATATTAGAGCAAGGAAAATCCTTGAAAAATATATCTTGTATTTTCTTCTGGGATGTCACTTGCCTCAGTCTCTATATATGTATAGTGAGTGTGTATATAAAATGCTAGTTCCCTTTCACCTTTAGCAAAAATTCATAGCGTCCGAGATAGCGATATACGAAGAAAGTACGCCGTTCAATATCCTCCGGTATTACTGAAATACTAGTTTAAATATTAGCGGCATAGAACATATTTGGATTATAGTAAGTTATTGTTTATTTATCTTTATTATATAGTAGAATTAGAAACTATGAAATCATTAGTGCGTGGTGGGATTGCAAGTGAGCGATTTTTTTATGAGAACTATAATAGTGATCGAGATTCACTCTAGATGTTTCCTCTATGCCTTCTCCCTCGTTCCACTCCCTTTTCCTCACCATCCCTTAAATCTCTCGCCTTCCCACTGGACGTGCTGCAGTCTTAAATTGAAGGATTTATTACTCTGGCAGTTTGCTGCTCTAGCGCCGGTAACGATGCATACACACGATAGAGGCTCTGCGAAACCCTCTCTGAGACCCGGCCTTACTCGTCGTCTGTGCAAGTGTCAGCTGGGTGACGTTGCTTCGTTCGTCCTCGCTTAGGGAACCATTTGGCGGAGAAATTAGTGTTCGGACAACGCAGATTGAAATATTCCCCCGCAACCTCAAGAGAAGTAATATGACTTCTATTCCATTTGGCATGTTTCATCCGAAAAGCGCGATTACACGCTAACAAACTGTTGATGAAAAATGTATTTTGCAAAGAAAGGAAACAACTGTTAAAGATGTATTTGTTGTGAGAAAGTGAGTGATTTTTTTATGTTTTATCCGTCATGATAACATCTGTATAACCAGTGATAATAATTCAGTTCACGACCCTATTAATCATAAACATCATATATTTCGCCAATTAATTGAAACATTACAGCGTTCCGACTCTGATATGTCATCATCAGGTAAAATTGAGATTAAAATACTTATAAAACATGTCACTGTGTTTATGACAGTTTTTACACTTTTGAATTAGGAGCCAATGTAACTCACATGTTATGTTAATATTTTAATGTTTATTTTACCTGATGATGAACTATATCAGTTCAAACGTTGTAATGTTTTAATTAAGTGGTGAAATATATCATGCCTATGATTAATAGGGTCGTGCATTTTTTTAATTTTCTAGTTTACAATTGAATTTGTTGTGATGTAGGTGTTGACAGAGCCAAACATCATTTAAAAAATGACATCATGTATTTACTACAAAATTTCCTTTAGTCATATTCAATTAATAAATTTCCTTGTTTTTCTTTATCTTTCGTGTTCAAAGTTTAGTTTGTTTATAAGTTTTATTCGTTTATCTGGATGTCAAGTTATTTTCATTTTATTGTTTATAGCTCTTGCGGATATTTTTATCAAAATTCAGCTTTAGTGAATTTCAGTTACTTTTTAAATATTTATTTGTAATTACTTTTTATATTTATTTTTATTGCTTGCATTTTCATATGAACTTGTCAGTTAAGCGGATGAATTGAGTTTCTGCTTATTGTTTATAACTGTTTACTTTAATTTAACGTATGTATACATTGACATACCCTATATTCAATTTCAATTCAACATTTTTTACTATTATTGTTTGATATTTAATATTTTTGTGGTTAAGTTATAATACTGTCAATAGGATGGTTGATTTTGAGAAAATTATTTTGCCATTTGTACGAAAGTTGCCAATGACATATTCTCCATATGTTTCATTTCCTAACTCTTTATGCAGTATTTTAATTAATGAGAGATGAGAAAATGAAATTCATTTTTGTTGGTCGTTTCAAAAGGCCTTAACATAATGAAACCCTACAACGATGTATGCTCTTCCCCCTTCCATTTGTCACTGCATAACCCTCTCTCAACACCGTGACACACCGAAAGCCAGAGCACCACGCGTCATATACCTCCCCGAAAATTCCCCCAGCGCCTATCACGACGTTATCACGAGCTTTCAGCACTGGCAGTGACCGCAACTCCCTGACAGCTTCCACGCACAACAGGTGGCGCTACAATAGGCTTCATGTGTCATGTTGAAATGAACTGTTTTGCATTGTTGTAATAATAGAAATCTTTAATTTGTTTCATTGAATGTACTTAATCTTTTATTTTATTTCATGAAACTATGAAATGTCATAAATATTAGTTCAAATTTATGAGTGTGTTAAACAAAATTTTGTGCAAGTATAGTTTTTTTTCCTGAAGGTCTAAGAAACATCATATTTTGATCATTACCGAAATGAGACCCTTCGCACGCACACACACGCACTCACTATCACTTATATCATTATTAGTTCAGGATAATTTATACACATATATAATACATAATATGATATTTGTCCCAAGATTTATAAGAAATAATTTTATAGTGAGTTCCAGATAAAAAATATTTATAACTGAGAAAATAGATTTAGATGGATTAATAGAATACTGTTGAAAAAACAAATATAATCATGGAAGCATAGAAGAGGTGTGGCTAAATGGATTAAATAGGTGTTGATTGTACGTTCACAATTATTGAAGAAAGTGCTAAGTGAATAAAAAGTATGTTCATAATAGGATCGTTTCAGACTTTTCCTATATTTGTAACAAAGTGATTGCTAAAAAAAAGTAAAAGATCATGTTGAAAGTTAGAGGTAGCAACGTTTCCGAAGAACTTCGCACAATTGTTGAATTAGATATATCCGTCGAATGTGAGCGTGAGGAGGGTACTTGGATCCTCGAATGGACTCAAGAGACTCAGGCTGGACGCTGGTTGCGAGGGTAGATGCTCCTTCAATCTCAGCGGAAGGCATCACAGCATCCACAGCAAAAGCACCTACTGGAGAGACCGCTGAGGGAATAAAGCTACAGGAGTGCGTAGCACAGCGAGTAAACACCGACCGTCGAGAGATGGCTCTGCTACGTATTTTCTACTCTTATCGACAATGATGTTTTTGATGTGACACACAATAGAAAGGGTAGGGCAAAGATATATCACGATTTATTCTTATACCTTTGATCAAGGTACTGTTCTATATACCTTGAAAAGACGGAAGACGCCATTTAAACCATAGTAACTCAGAATGGCAAAATTTCACATTGGTTTCTTCTCGATCTCGTGGCCAAAGTAAGTCTACCCAAGTCCTCAAATGATTTGAAAATACTGGCAGAGAACAAAAACATTACTTGGTGCACAAAGAAAATGCAATGTTTCACCGCGAGGTAAACCGTCAACGCATAAAAATGGCTAAAAGCCCGAGTTCATTTTTAAAGGGAATATTATAATCTCGTTCTCTTGTCAGAGGGATTAACGGTAACACCACCAAAGCTTCTCCTGCATGTCATTAAAGATTTAAACATTCGACGATACGGAGCACAAGATTTGAGTCAGTTCTTGGGATTATACCTCGGACGCACAGTCTTTACGTCAAATGTTTAAATATGTATGGATATATATTTTATATCTTTTTCATCATGGAGCACAGGGCTTTTGAAACCAATTTATTAACTCTCATATAGATTAAAATATGAAGTCATTTGGTTATCTTTTCAATTGATTGTAGTTTAGAAGAGATATAAACAAACTATTTTTTAATTGAAATTCTTTAGAATTACGTTGCCGCAGGGGAAAACCTTTTACAAGTACTTATGGCTTAAGATGCACTTTCGGATATTACTTTTCAATTTGAAATACCAATTAGGCTTATGTAATATTTCTATGAAATTTAAAGCTGTTCTAAAAATACAATGTTATGGTAGGTACGTAAAACTAACATTTTAATTCGTGAATATGGGTGACTTGGCGAGTATAACACTCAATTTCTGACTCGGCAGCCAAGAATGAAAAATCATACTTGCATGTCCCACTCAGCCATCTACAAAATGAATACCGCATCTATCCCCGGACTAAAGTTGTAAGAAGTAAAAAATCAAAAGTGATCAATGAGCAGAAGACCTTGAAAGGAAATAAAACTAGTGCTTAAATCTGCAGCGCGGTGAAGAGTGAAAAAAAGTCAGTACCCGGTGTGTGATGCGGGTTGCATCATCTTCTTTCCAGTGTCAAGATCTTGTGAAACGCTACTATTTGCGAATCCTCGTAGTTTTGTCTTTTCTCTTTTCCATTCCATTCTTCGATATGAGCTGACTGGTGTACAGAAAATAAAATATATTTTCCATTCTTAATAGTTACGATTAAAGTGCAATCTGACTTATTTTACTCTTTCATTAGACTTTATCAAAGAATAATTTATCGAGCGTTGATATTCAAATATAGACATTATTCAAACAGCAATGTTTCATTATTTGTCTTCGACAGGAAAACAGAGAACATGAAACAACACAAAAGAAATACTACATTAACACCAAACAATTACTTTTAATTACTATCTCTCTTTACCTATCTCTCATCTCTATATCTCTTTTTTCATTACTTTTATTTAAGTGCACGATTGAACAACCTAATGACCCGAAAAACACATGAACATATTTCACTGCTTTGGTGGAAAAAGACTTCATACGACCTTTTTTAATAAAATTAGTTCATTCCATCTGTCGCACACTTCCTGTTGTAAATTAATACCGAATTTAGAAATGATAGTTGGTTTGAATTATTGACTTCTTATTTTCGTAGATAATCTTCTTCGGCACTCGTTCGTAATTTCATATTTCGGATATAATCCCAAGAGAAAATGACGTCTATTTGTGTGACATCTTCCTGTTGTCTCCCATCCGCGCGACCGACAGACTGACTTTCCGATTGGCACGTCCCTCGTCGGAAGGGAGTGGGGACGCGATTGAGGAAAACCGCGAACTTCAATCAAGATGTTCTTGTCGGAAATGGAAGCAGCGTTCGGCGACGCCACAATGGGATACACGGGCGCACCGCATCTGCTAATGGTACGCACACACAAGAGGAAGCAAGGATGGTCGCGTGTGGTCACGCAACGCCCATCCGCATCCTTCAACTCCCGGTTGCAAAATGACGCTTTCCTCGATATAGATCAGATTCTGAGAGAGAAAAATCAATTGAAAAATTAGATACATGCAATATCCAGGTACATTTATAAAATTGAGGGACTAATTTCTTGAAACCTTCTCACATTCCTCCCCCCCCCCCCNAATATGAACTAAAGTAAATGAATTTCCATAAATAATTTACTAAAGTAAATAAATTAGCACAATCATATGCTAATATTAGGACAGTAACATTTTCTTTTATCGAAAATATACCAAAAAATAGCTGTTTGGTTTTATACATACTGAGTAAAAGTAATTTTAGTGGGTGTGCAAGAGTTTTCTGACGTTAGCTGTTGAGTAAAGAGTGTTAATGCCAACATAAACCCACAAGACGTAAGAAGTACTAAAATTTTCACGCACGCCATGATGAACTATCTAAAGCAATTATTTAATTGAGAAAATCGCACGCATAATGTCAATTAAGTTGTATTAACGATTCTCACCAAAGTACATAAAGTTTCAGTAAAACACCAAATGCTAACACTCAACACAGTACAAATATGAAGTTTGATGAAAGAGCACCATTGCCTCCAATCACATTCAAAATAAAACAACAATATTCCTTATAAGTTGTATGGTTTCAGTTCATAATTAATTTCATCCCCCACTCGAAATTGATGTTATAATGAATCATGTTTAAAATTGAAGTGTAAATACAAAATAATTTGTGTGCAAATTTTTGCTCATAATTAAGGAATACAAATTTAGTGCTTTCATTTTCCTCGTGCAGAGACAGCATGAGACTTGACCTTCATGTCCACCATCTCCGACTCCTTTGTCTCAGGATCTTCATATCCTCGCTCCCTCGTCGGAGAGGAGCTTACGTCCTAACCTTGCCGCCGTCGCTCGGCCCCCTATGCACACTGCACTACTCGCCACTTCCTCGCCGCCCCATTCCGTAATGGCCGCCGCGAGCGAGCGAGCAACGAAGCACGCACTGAGCTCGATTCCACGCTGCCTTCAGTGTCGTCGCCGCGCCGCCCGGAGGCCGCTTATCCCCAGACGGTCGCGCGCGCGGACGGAGTTACCGCCGGGGTTAATATAAGTAATGGATTGAGCGCCCCGTGCGATCCGTAGCGTTGCCTGGCGTGAAATCTCGCGGGAAGGTTGCAGAACTAGCCGCCGGAGACGCGTTTCTTCGACTTTTTTTTCCTTACGCGTCTGCCTCCAAACGGCGAGGTAGACGGAGACTGTGATTCGTGGAGGAGCCGAGAGCGAATGAAATGGTGACTCGTCACCGATTCAACCCCGGGACTGCGGTGAAATTTCATTTTACAGAAACATGCCGAAGTTAATTATCTTAGAACATTTGTGAATGTACTTTTATTAAATTTATTTTTCGGTATTCTGACGTAGAACGATGTCCATCCCGGTGAGCTTTGGAACACTGAACATAAAAATTAGCCGAGGAGAAATATTTTATGAGAAATTTTAGGCATATCTACTGTCCAGTTATATTGAGGTAATACAAATTACGTCTTATTTTATTGCCACTTTCTATAATACTCCATCTGACATTTTTTTACATTAAAAAATCTTATGTCTAAAAATCCAATGTAATTTTTTTACGCAAAATTGTCGTAAAATGCTAGTTTGTAAGCAAAGTATTGCTGTGTCATTTGTATTTAGAAACAGTAATTTTTCCCTTTAATTTATTAACGGGAGAAGCTAATACATAGAAAAATATCAAAATTAATTTAATATCTTTTAATCGTGTATTTAATGTTCGAGAGTACGTATTCGAGTTCCTGCTAACTATAAATACAAGAATTAGAGTGTAATATAAGAGTAATGATGCATTCTTGTTTAAATTGTAAATTTTTATTTGAATTTGTAGTATAAAGTTGTTTTAAGATCATAAACAAATTGTAACAATGATCATTATTTCCTCACGGAACGTATTAGATAACAAGATATTGGCTTATATTATTTTCCAGGTATTATCGTGTATTACCCCAACTCCAAAGAACTACTTTAATATTGCGTCCAGTAAAGTATTTAAAAAGAAAATTTTGTTCCGTTTGTGAAGAATAACCAATTCTGACGGCTTCTCTTCTACGTTTGCAAATAATATTAAATTTATGTTATCCTTGGCAGAAGCAGGACGGTAGAAATGTTCAAATAGAGCTCGAGATGACTCCGATCTTATATGAAGCCACCTTTAAGTGAATGATATTACAGTTACGACAAGTGGAAAGAGGGCTGGAGACGGCGGCCGAGGGAACAGAACAGGCGCGGAAGGCAATATGCGGCCATCTTTTTGATACTTCAAAGGGAACCGAGGGAGAGGCCAGAGATGCAATAGGAAAAAAATTGAGCGTTAAATTGTTCGCATATTACGAAGTCCATCGAAATGTGGGGTAGCTTCTATTTTTCGAGAGTTGAAGGAAAGGAAGATGACGTTGAAGGAAAGGAAGATGACAGAAAAGGAGTGGGTACGACTAAAATTTGATGTACATTCTTCACATACGCTGCTATATACTCATCTTATATTGCTCTTAAGGAAATGTTTGTATCGAGTGAGACATTGGTACATGTTATTTACTCTTTGTGGGTGCTTTTTGTAGCATTTCAATAACAGAAGTGAACTTCTCCACACTTTTACGTTTACGTAATTGGGATAATCATTGCAGACAAGTATTGTTTAAAATTTCCAGACATAATTTGCGAATTGTTCTTCGGTAAAAAATAATTCAATAATTCCATCCTAGGTACAGAGATTACAGCGCTACAATGAACAGAATGTTGTCCCTGGCATCTAATTGCTACCAACTTATTTACGGTTTTCATTCTTTTCGAATGCAATTGGAGGTTACCCTGAGAAAACATACTTTCTCATCAGCGTAAGCCTGTTAAGCCGCAAGGAGAACCCGTGCTTGGGCCTCTAACCTCAGCTTTCTCCTACTTTGTTCTTGTTTCTTCTGCACTGTCTTTGATCTTTCCTGTTCTCTCTTTTTTACTTACTTATGTGAGCTGACTTCATTAAATTACACAAGCTCATTACATGTTGAATTCTGTAGATATTGTGGTTTTCATGTGTTAGAAAAAATTGAAAAGACTATTCGAATGACGTTATTTGATTATGAAAAAGAACAGATAATTTGATTGCAATCAAAAAGCTTTCATATTTCCTTTCATTCTTTATTTTTTCATTTTTTAGATTATTACCATTGACATTTTTACATTCAGTTTTTTATTTTTACATTTAGTTAAAACCGTTGAAACTTCACCATGAAACAATTTTATCATTCCAAATGTTATACGGAAATATTTTTAGCAGAAGCATGAAAGCAAATTTTTATCGTTATATTGGGATATTTTATGTTAAGAATTATTATGTCATATTATTAAGTTTATTCCTCCCTTTTTTTTCTCGTGTATAAATGTTACTAATATTTGAAATACAAATTATGCGGCATATAAATGTATAATACTTATTGGTACTGTTTTTGATGTGTAGGAAACCGCAATCCTACGTATGTTGTTTCCATGGGCGTATTTAAAATCTAGTTAGAAGCATCAGCACGTACCACCACGCGGGTCTCCGTGCACGCCGTTCCTCAGTGCAGTTGAATCACGCCAATCTGTAGAATCAATCTTCAGTGCTCTGATAAATAACTCGCGGCCCGAATATTAATGCGCGAATCATCGATGAGCACACATTCCATCCGCAACAAGAATGAAAAATTTGCGGATTTGGAGGGGGGGGGCAGTCCCCAACGGCGGCGCGTCGGCGTGTGGTGGGCGAGCGGCTGCCCGCACCATTTCGTATTCACAGGCACTCTCACGCAGCCTCCCATTACACACAGGGATGGCGACGGTGGTGGTGATGAGGGTGGTGGAGGGTGAAGGAGGGGGCGGAGGCTCGTGCTGCCGTCAGCCCTTCGCGGTGTCTGCGTGTGCTTAACTAATGTGCCTCTCGTGACGCCGAGAAGAGAACAAATGAACCATTCGTACGCCTCTGCTCTGATCCGGTCGGAACTTGTTGAATCTGCCGCGGGGAGATACCTCAGATGGCGAACGAAGCTCGCTTGTCATGCTGCAATCACAGAGAATTTATTTGTTTCTTAGAGTACGAAGCGATTGAGTGAATTATTGTTTCAAATAAATCTCTCTTTGAAACGAAAAATTCGAAAAGTCATTGTCTACTTGAATTTGCTAACCGTGATGAAGATAATTTTTAACATTACTACTACTGCATTGCGATCGTCTTAAATTGTAACATATTTTGAAATTTGTTTACCTGTAGGTTTCAAATTCCATGAATATTGTTCCTTGATTTTTGAAGGCAGCCCATACATATTGTCCTTGTTCATCAATTCTAAATAATTCTGAGGAAAAGATGAAACGATGAGTTAATAGAGTAGCACGATTACGCATCACTTCACATTGTTTTGTGAATTACCTGATTAACAAGGTTGAAACTAGAAAAAAATATACACTAATATGATTGAATTGTTATTAATATTGATATTAAATTATTACAATTTTGTAAACTTACAAAATACAAAAAAAATATTAGGAGAAAATTTATTTGTGGTTTATTTGGTCGAAATTCTTTTAGTAAATGAACATTGGGAACTTTGTGGAACCAGTCCAATATTATGCATAAAAATATTTCTCTTGGGTGCTTTTCTTTTAAAATATTTCAGCTGTGGGAACTGTAAACGAAATTGCCCATTTCGATTCTTCATGACTACAAAAAGGAAAAAAGTCGTTTTCTCTTTTGAATTCTTTCTTTACTACCGTCACTCTTCATGTGTAATTATTTTTATGACTCTTATGTGTACTATATGCAAATAACTATTAAATTTAAACTCAAACATGTTGAGCGATTATTATCAATTTTCTTCAGTAACTACATTGTTTAAGAAAGAGGAAAGAGATTTTCACCGCCGGGGCTGTTAATTCTGTGCTCCTTCATTTAATATTTTATTATACATTCGCTCGTGCCATTGTCATATTCTTTTTGGTATATTTCTTTACTATTTTTTGTAGTATTAAGTCATAATGTTTCAATGGGGTCAAAGGCCAAAATCACAACTCACATTAAGCATGAGGGAGGGTGCAGCTCCGCAACTTCTTGACTTAAGCAGTATTTATTATTATTATTTATTTATATATTTACATATCTTCTTCCTAAGCCCCATACCAAAATAGGCATAACCGGGGTCTTGCAATCTAATAGTTTTATCTCAGCACTTGAAGAAGGAAATGTTACCGACGTCGGGTTCACTCTTGTTTCACTCCAGGGTAATTTTTATTGTTATGATTTATTCTGGCATATTTTCCGTTCTTTAATTTGATTGTATGCCAACCACAACCTTGATAAATATAGGACAACTCTACCGTTACCGACTAAAATGAAGAAAATATCGCTCCCTTGTTTAATTTCCAACCAGCACATATTAGGAAACACGCTAATAGAGATACCCGACACGAGACTCGCTCATCAAAATGTTTCAGTATCGGCGTACAAATTTCCAAATTTCTAAAAATTTCATCAGCAGCCATATCAAGTAAAATTAGTTGTATTTAGGAGCAAGCACCTAAGCAAAGCTTGTATCTTACTCCTTTGTCATTTTAAGTTTACGTCAAAAGAGTCACCAAAGTTTCGAAAAAAATATGTACTTGGCTTTAAAAATTAAAGAAGCCAATAGTAACTTTGTCTTTTGCTGTTTAAGCTGACTTAGCACCACTTAGCCATGATCCAATGATTAAATCATTGGATCATGTTGCCCGTCCCTAGCCACGAGGAGTCGGGTGTTTTTTCTACTGTCTCGCATGCTTCGTCGGAAAGAAAGATTTGAAATCAGCTCAAATTTACGCATTGACTGACATTAAAATGAAGTAAATTTAAAATTGAAAATGATATTTATGTAGTATTAAGTTTGATATTTAATTTGGGTGTTAATAGTTTATTGAGTAATCTAGTAAAAATAAAGTTTAGAATAACAATAAAATAAAATAAATAAATCAGCAAAATAAATACAATAAAATTAAAATAATAAAGATAAAGGTGATGATGTATAAATAAATAAGTGAGAAAGATGAAATAGAATATAAATAAATAAAATACAATTTAAAAGTAATAGTAAACAAAATAGATGGAGGATAGGTAAGTCATTACAAAAATTAGAACAATAAAAATTTATATTGAAGTGAAGTAGGATAAAAATGATCTGACAGAATGGGATAAGATAAAATAAAATTTTGTAGAATTAATATTTTATGAAGTAAGGAAAATATGAAATTTTTTAAAGTAGAATGGAATTGAATAGGGTACTTGTGTTTGCATATAGTACTTACACAAGTACATAAATAGAGTAAACCCAAAATATATAAAAGTATATAAAAAGAAATATAAAAGAAAAAGAAATACCTGCTTCAAAAATTAAATAGGTAATTCCTTTAAGCGCTATTAAGACAAAATGAGTATTATTCATCATTTTGAAAAAGAAGTCTTCTTTCATTTATTTTATAACAGTAATCATTAAGAATTCTACATCCAAATTTAGTTTGTAAAAACCTAGGGAGAGAGTTGACATCTAAATTATTATGTATCGGCGTACAATGAGTATCACCTCGCTGACGTGATGCTCGTAGCGTTGGAACCTCTTGGCTGATGGCGGGAGCTTCCTTCAATTAAGTTGTCGCCGCCGGAAGCCCCGTCTCAACGCAACGAAGAGAAATCGAATGTTGTTACGCGGCTCCGCAATATCCGGAGTTGCTTTTATAGCTAAGTCTTCACCGTCGAATTGGTAGACTGATGAACGGGATGATGAAGTTGCTATTATGATCAGGATTAATTTACGCTAAGTTTAAATACCGTCTTTTATAAGAAATGATACTTCGAAGAAAGTTGTGATATTGATATTGCAGGTTCGTGATAAAATTATTATCATGAATCATATTTACATAACTTGTGTTACTTTAATATGTACTTAAAATTGAATTGAACAGTAAGTATTGTTAATATATTGTTCTTAACAACGATTTATTCTTATAAGTAGAAAACATTTATCTGGTGCATAATGAAAATGAGTACAAAATATCATTTTCGTCACATGATGTTTGATAGCTTTTTTAAAGAATTCATTTTATACTTCATATTAATGTCAATGAGTTAATTAATATTCTCTCATCTCTCATCACATCACTCAACTGACAGAATTTTATGAAACTATGATATTGTTCTTTATAAAGAAACTTTTTAAAAACTTTGTGTATGCGGTTGTTCATTCGAAGAAAGCAGTACCATTTTGTAGTTAGTGCTACCTTCATTATTTTTTGGTCTTGAACTTCTACTATGACGTTAGAAAATTGAAGACAGATTTCACCTTCTCTATTTAATTTTACCTCTGTAACTTTTATTATGGTAAGTACTAACTTGGAACTCTTCTCCATCGTATACAATGGCCTGGAAAGCGATCTTGAAAGGGTGGGAGAGAAGAGCGAACTGCATCGCTAGTCTATGTGGGGATGGACCCGTCCCTTTCACCTACAACTCCTGGTACTCTATCCCCCCTGCTGCTTCGCGAATCCCCTTTCGTCTCCCCCCCCCCCAATTCTACTTCTTCTGTACACCGGGACCACCCGCCACCGTCACCTCTGCGCAGTCGAGATTGTGCGGCGGAGGTAATCAACGCATCCGGGATTGGTATTTCGGGAATGCGATCTACAGGGAGGAACCCTCCGCTTCGGGATAGGGGTGACATTTGTATAGTTGGACGTTTACACAGTCGCCCTCCACGCCTCTTCTCACCCACGACGAGGCTTCTCACTCACCGTCGCGCCGCCTCCATCATCCGTCTCAGGGACACGGCCCTTTGGATCGCGAAGCGGCTTGTCTGTCCGTCCGTCCGTCAGTTCGTCCGCCTGCCTCTCGAAGCAATTTCGCGAGTCCTCGACCAAACACACGGTGCGAGGTCATCGATCGGATAGGATGCGCGCATTCGACGCAACTACGATCGGTATGCCTGGAATTGTCGTAATTATTACGTATCAATTAGAGTAGATCACCTTTGTTACTAAAAAATAGAGGTTAGTGGAGAGTGGCTCCGCGCCAGTTGGAATGCGGGTTCGGGCGTAATGAAACGGAAGCGAGGTGAGCGACGCTACGGGACGGACGACTGGACAAAGGCAGTGGTGTGGTTTCATGGAAACTTACGCGTCGTATTAGTGAGCGCCCGTCTCTGCGCGCGAAAAGAAAGTTAACGAAACTATGTGCTTACAATTATGACCTTGTTTTCTTCCGGCGGAAAAGTTTTATTTATTTATATATATTTTTGAAATGGGATATAATATCCCATCTTATAGATTGCATTCCCGAAAAGGATCGATTTCAATTTGTATTAATGTGATGAAATACTTCTATCGTTCCAACAGAGATTCGTAATGCACTGGAGTGGAATACTTATTATATTAGTTCACGTTTCCGAAATTTTTATCTTTGTTTTTGAGTCCTTGGTGTATGTATTTCTTGTATAGTTATTTACCAAAATTACAACATGATGCATAATTTGAAAAATGAAATAAACGATTATTTCTCGTTGCAAAAAGAGCTGTACTTGGCTCCAATTGTTCTATTACACTCATATGTATGCGATAAATAATGGACTATGGATGAATACTCGGTTTATTTACATGGATAATGAAACTATAATCCTTAATGCTATTTCGTATTTAAAGAATATTTTCAATTTTTTTCCGTTTCGTAAATATTATAGTGAGTTTAAGAGAGATAATTTTGAAATATTCTTGCTTAAATAAGAATGGTTGTTAGAGAAAGAAACATAACCATGATATTTCTTACACTTATTTTGCCCACTAACATAATGTGTATCAAGTGATCGAAAGATGAAACGAGCGGTATCGTATCGAGGTAATATTACGCTAACGTACGTAATAATACGTACCACCCGGCTCCATTTGTACGCGTGATAGAACAACTTCTATATTGCGGTTGGACAATGATATAAAATCGCATGCACTACTCTCGGATGGAGTAGGCTTTAGAATATATCGAATGGTGGGTCCGGTCAATTAATGGGACCTGTTTTCTGGACCATTAGGCGCTGGCGACAACCATCGCCTACGCCACCCAGCAGCATGCACTGTGGGAGTGGAGCGACGGCAAGTGGCGCGGGTATTGGGAACCGTTCACGCGAGTAACGAGTATGCACTGAGGCGCGGGTTGCGGCTAATAGTTGCACGCTCATCGCATTCTTTTGTTCCCCGCGGTTTGTCGCCACCACTCCGCCATGCCCCCCACTCTCTCACTCTCTCTCACTCACTCCGCCTCCCGAAGCTATTCGATTCCTTCCTATCGATGGTGTTGCATCACTGCGACGGAAGTGGGGGTTGGGGTGGTAGGCTTACTACAGCTCTTGCAATGGAATAGCATGCATTGGAGTGTCGTGTTCATCGTATGGTCACGATACGAATTAATATATTTTCATGAGAAGTTTTGCGCAGTTCAAGTAATTTTTATTGCAAGGCTCGAATTCAAAGAGAGGGAGGAAGTCATGGAATTTCCACCCCCAAAACTATTTTCCCCCATTTCTCCATTATATGTTTATCCTAACAATACAAAAATATTGAAATCTTGAAAATAATGCAACACTACTGTTTTCTAGATAATAAAACGTTAACAAATAATAAAAAGTAGAGAAAGACAAACCATAATAGTCACTCACATAGTATAGGACGAAACGTTTTGGGTGTGACCAACCTCAGTCACGTAAAAAATTGATTTGATTCTCACTCTTCGGATTACGTTGACCGACCGTTAGATGAATGGAAAGAAAGGTAGGAGGGACATTTCAATTTGATGTGAGATCCTTTATAATGCCACCCTCTTCCCTGAATTTCTGGACAATTTTATAAAGCACAATTGAAATAAGACCCGACGTCAACAGCTCCCCCCCCCAAAAAAAAAAAATTGTTTAATTCGAACACTACCATAAAGTTTCGTGTTCATCAAGTTGTACGAATCCTAATTATCGTGTTTTTATAAGAAGTGTGGTTCAAGTAGTAATTTGCGCAGTAATAAGTAATCTTTAATCGTTTGATATAAATAATAAGTCATTTGTGAGATATTGTGGCCAATAAAATCACATTTTAAGTACTTCAAATATCCTTTTCAATAACCATTGCGTCTTGTTGAAATTGGTTTTAATATTTGTTTATTTGCTTTCATGAGCAATTGTTTTGAATTGTTTCTTTTCCATTAAACTGTGACGTGATTTATTTAATAAATGTCGGCTTTCATCTTCAGTGTCCTGGTTACCTTTTATTTGCCTAACACTTGGGTTAGCTTAATTATACAGAGCAAGAAGGTAAATTTGTTGAATGTTTCGATTCAATTTAAATTTTGTCGTTTGTGTATCGTTAGACTCAGAAAACCAATTTCTTAACACTTAATCTACTAGATTAGTTTTAATTATTCAGATCAATCCACAGCTCCTTCTATCATCTCTGTCCCTTCACTCATCATACCTCGAATAAACCTCGTTTAGCTGTTGTCGTTCTGCTAGAGATAAAGTTGATTGATTATATTATATAAGCAACGTCTGATATTAAACGACAATTCCAGGAATTTAGTCGTGGTATTTGTTGAAGGTAAATACATCAATGTAATACCAAGGAACAATTTCAATGATTTAAAATTGAAACCAGTTTACTCGTGAATTTATGAAAATCAGTTTCTTTTCAATTATTTAAAATTATTTTAGTGTAATTTATTATTATTTCTTCTTTTTTTTTCTTTTTTAACTTACGAAATGTAGTGCATGGGAGAAGAGTGAGGGATGATAACAGTATCAAAGAAAGATTTATTTGCTTGTTGAGACTGATAACAATGCTTCGAGTAGTTGTTGCGTTAGGTTTGTTCAATTTACTTTTTTTGTGGTACGAAGAAATATCATTTAGGTAGTGGGTGATATAAACACCTTCTCGTCAAATTATTCGCCAAAACGGTTTTGTACGGAGAATCTAACCATTGTGAAGCATCAAATGATGTGTTTGAACTGTTTTGTCAATAACATTTGTGTACTTGCATCCCCATTTTTCTCAGTTAACATGATTAGAGTCTCCTCCCGCATAAGTCTTCCCAGATTAAGTTTTCTCTGAAAGTGCATAGTGATACGGAATCAATGAACTCAATAATTCAGAAAGAAAAACAAAATAATTACTTAATCTTTACACATTCCCTGAAGAAGTCTAAGACAACTGTGATCCGGGGGAAAATGGTGACGGGTTGGTGCTTTAACCTGGGACGTCCAGCTCAGATAGCCGGGACGCTATCCTCAACTTGAAAACTACGTAATACAACAAATATTTGAAAGGAAACCTTTGAAATGTGTAATCGTAACGTACAATGCTGTACAATCAACAGAGGCTATGCGCAGGACATAACGAAGTGAACACGAGAAAGGTGATTCGAGCGCGCAGAAGTGGCGTAAGCCTGGTAACGGGGCGAGAATCTCTAGAGAGACATGGAAAAAGAGTGGGAGGGAGAGAGAACGAGAGAGAGACAGAAACCTCTCTCACGATCGTTTGTCCAGCTGGGTGCGCTCTCGCGGGTCCCGCTGGCGCCCGTACTCTAGAAGATTGTTTGAAAATGGAACGTATTTGAGTTCAGAGCAAACATTAATACATCGAGTGAGACTGCGGTGTGACGGAGAGAGAGAGAGCTGGAAGGTTGAGGGCGTCGCGACGTTGTACTAGTGGTAGCAATGGAGGCGGCGTGAAAGGACGACTCTAGCGGTCCGGCAGTTGATCTGCTTAAATGCTTTTAACTAAATTGATGACGACGACGACGGAGAAGAAGAGGAAGAAACTGAGGAGGATGGTGGTAGAGGGGTCGGTCGACCAAAATGCTCGGATTGCATGGTTCCCTGAGACGGTCGTCTTCTGCCCTGGAGGAACCTCTTTTCGACCCACTGCGTCTCCGCAACAGTACACTCTGAGCGCGTGCTCTTGTCCAAATGTAGAGAATGAGAGAGAGCATTGGTGGTGGCATCTCCCATTGAGTGCGCTATTCCGTTTTGCTTCCGAAAAAAAACTACATCGCAGACACCGAGGACACAATGTTATCGTATTAAAACTGACGCTAGAGGTTTTTGTCTGGTTTTATCTCCTTGCAGTAAATTAATTGAAGCGAATGATGTTTTGTGGGGAAAGAAATAAGAACGCAAATATTTTTTTAGTATTCAGTAATATATACTTAGTTTGAAATACAGACTAATTATTTTATTCGAATCATATTGGTGGATACTGATGATCATATTTTAATTCTACAGAAATTCAGATAATACATCTTTGAGTACTATTTATTTAAATAAAGACTTCATTAATTTCATTTCTTAAACTCAGAAAATATTTACTTAATTCCGTTTTTTTTCTTCATTGAATAATTATAAATAGAGAAGAAATATTTCATGCCCTTAAATAACTGCTTGAATATTTTGCATCGTAGTCACATGTCGCGGTTCCTACCTCGTAGCTCGCGTCTAGGTTGGCCGATCCGAGTTACTAAGGTTGGACACGACGTGAGGGGGGGGGGAGATCTAATTAGGCAGGGAAGGGGTGGAGTCTGAAATAGAGATGCTCAGAGCTCGTGAGATGCATTTATGGGTACTTACACAGAGTCCAGGAGGTGCTGAGCGGCGGCCAGAGTGAAGTCGGTATTAGCCATGACGTAGCGCCTCTAAGTCAGAACCCGGACAGAGCAGATACTGGACCGTCCAGCTTCCGACTCCCAGATGATAGTAGCGGAGGAACATTCACTGGAGTATCAATTGATAAGCAACTCCCACGCGATGCTGGCTCCTCAGCTACTGTACTCTCTGCTCTCCTCTCTTTTCCCGTGACTTTACTGTCCGTTTATATATGGCTTCTACTCCTACGTCATGACTTACTAACCCAGTTCCTCTGGCCTCGTGCCCTGATCACTGCATGCTGGGTGTCTTAACAACACACATGAATAGTTTTTTTTAATATATGTGAAATATTTGTTACTAATAAAATTTTGTATATACCTACTAACACGTTCATGTCATCCAAATTCTTCTTGAGGTGAATAAAACATATCACAGAAATCAATATATTTCCAGCTTCATAAAAAACCCTAGAAACTTGAATTGATTTGTTTTAATAAAATATTTGAAAACATATTTTGTGTAAACTTAAACAGTAATATTTTTAAATGTAATGTACAATATCCAGGGAAGGTTAAAGAAAACTATTTTTTACTGGTGACTTCCTACATTTGTCATTATATGACAATGGAGAGGTTAGCGATTTTTCAGCATATAATTTGAAATTAGGCACAGCGCAATTGATAATGACAAATTTATTTATGATACAACGGAACAAAAGTTTATAAAATTGTATACGTTTTAAACGTTTTAAATATTTCCATTAAGAGAAGAGTGTATAAAAACAAAATAATACCAAATAAGTCAAAAATTGATAATATTTTCAATGACAGAATTGCGCGTCTTGTAATCTCTAGTGGCACAGTTCTTCAATTAATGAACAACCTTCAATGGTAGCTGCATCTGCTTCAGGGAGTAAACTGGGCGCAGGTTCCTCCCTCCCTCCCTTCCTCCAACCACAATCCCTCGCGTGAGGCTCAATCCCGAGGAACCATTAACTTTCATCAAAGCATCAATCGGATGCGATCGTGCAACTTTCATCGCTCTTCTCCGCCGCCCGCGCCATGATGCCCGTCCAACATAATTTTGGCTTTAATACTTCAACGGTTCCATGTTCTGCTCTCTTCAATGATGCACACCGCCAAGTTGGAAGACATGCAAGGGAATTTAACCCGGGAGGGTGACCCGATATGCGACGCTCCAGATTCGTGATGCAATTCTTGCAATCGCTCAATGTCACTTCACGTACTTGTCTTCGTTTTTATAAATAATTTGCACCGTGATTTACTATTTTAATGTTCTTTGTCTATGATATATTGTATATGGGGAGAGTAAAACATTAATTTAAAATAGTAAAAACAATAATTTAACATGGCAGTACCATTGTTTATTTACTTCTTCTTCCTTAGCACTATGGACCTTCCCTTGCAATCGATGCCCATTCTTCTCTATTTTCTGACTTCTGTCTCCATCTCCTTACGCCCATGTGTCCAGTATCTTTTTCCATATCGTCCATCTATATCCCTTTTCCTTTTGATATGTCGATTACCACAGTCCGTCCTTGTTCAGTACACTATGGATTTAAGGAGATAATTATCAACTCGTCAGAAACTGATAAATGAAATCGTCATATACACATTCAGTAGGACATACAATACTTTGTCGTATACGAAGGTCGGTTTAACTGAAACTAGTAGAATACGACTGTTTATCTTCAGCTACACAATCTATATCTACAACTACACTACACTAACTACATTATGTAGTTCACAAACATAGAAATCTCTTAGATTGCGGTGAACCTCACCGCCAGGTAACAGATGAATGAGAATGGTAGGCGGGCCAGGGTGGCGAACGGGATGGCGCAGTCGGTAGGCACATGAGCGCGCTGAGCTCAAGGTCCCGGGTTCGAACCCCGGTCCCGTCTCCCATTTTCATTCGACGTAACATGATTAATCTATTATGTGGTTGCCTACACTATCATTAAAATTGTAGCAAGCGAAGAAACTTAATTATTACTTTAATATTATGTTTTTTAATGCAGTTCGCTGAGGCAGTACGTTTTTTAGGACAAGATTTGTAAATGTGTCCTTCATTTATTTTAATAATATTTATAAATTTTTAAACTATCTGAAGAGTTGTTTGTGCATTGCCCTAGTTTTGGAACGCCAAAAAATGACGAAATTTCCTGGATTTGAATGAGTTGAAAATCGTTGCCTTCGGGGATGCAACTATAACTATAGTCAGTGATGTATAATGACGTGGTTGACATTTTGAAGTCTTCGAGACAAGATTCACGCAATACAGCCGGTCGCATTTCCCGCTTATTCTTATTTCATGGTTGACAGACATCTGCGTCCAGGATGCACGAGAAAGGAAATTTCAACCCACGATATTCGTGTATCTGTTGTTCCCTGTATAATGCATCATGCTCCCGCAATAGATCTTGGATCTGTTTGAATTGATTGGGATTTAACTGAGGTTGTTTACAATGCGTTGCTTTATCATCATACCTGAAATAGTTTTAAGTAATAATGAAGGATGATTTAATTGTTCCGGATAATACAAAGTTTGCTTTGATTCTTTTACAAATGAAATGCAAATTTTGAAAATATAATAAAATTGAATTGTTTTAAACTGTAATGTAATTAAGAAACTCGCTTAATGCCATATCATAATTATTGTTGTAACCGAAGAGAGATGCATACTGTTATCATGCAATATCGCAACATTTTTCTGTTGGTCTTTCTTTTTTCTTTTTTTTCTTTTTTTTTTGTGGGGCTTTACGGCTCGCTGACTTCGAGGTCATCACAGCCCTAAAATTTTGTACAGGTAGGGAAAATGCATTTACGCACTACGGAGAGCCAGCATGACTCTCCCCGCGTGTGGGATTCGACGAATAACTCAACCATACCCACTAAAAACCCTCCTCACTTACAGTATGACAAAACATTTTAAAAAACGAGGGAAAAGAGACAAGAAAGTTCCTAAAACACTATAAAAATCCAAAACAAACAGAAAAAAAATCAAATTTAAAAAGAGTAAAAGAAAAGTATAAATTTAAAGCAAAGGAAAAAAGAAATGAGAGAGATTTAAATCCAAACCCTCCCGAGAACTTGTGGAAGGAGCCCCGTTTTGTTTATGAATTTGAGTAAAAACATACGAAGAGAGATCAGATACTATTCCAGAGGCCAATTTCCCGAAGGAATCTGAAAAGACGCATTAAAATCGGTTCATATTGTCCCAGCAGAACGTTCAAACTGTTCGGTAGATTGTGTGTCCGTCGGCTGGTACTATATTTAAGACACTCCAGAAGAAAGTGTTCCACGGTAAGAGTTTTGTTACAAGTTTCACAGACGGGGGGAGGTTCACCGCGTAAGATATGACCATGGGTAAGATAGCAGTGGCCAATACGAAGACGTGTAGGGATTACTTCTTCACGTCTCTTCGCACGGGATGAAGACGGCCAGGTGTTAACGGAATCTTTTACTTTCCTTAGCTTGAACGTGCGACTTTGCTATTCGGCGTGCCATGTCTCAAGAAGAAACGATTTTATGGCAACCTTCGAATCTGACGTAGGAACGGATGAAAGGTCAAGGACTGCCCTCTGTGTTCCCATTTCGCTGCCTCATCAGCTTCTTCATTACCCATTATACCCACATGCACAGGAACCCAACAAAGGACTATTTCAAAATTTCTAGATACTAGATGGCTTATCAAATTTTGAATTGTCAACGTAAGAGTGTCGGAGGTGTACAGTGAGGACACTGACCACAGAGCACTCATAGAGTCACTGCAGATAAACACACGCCGTATTGAAGATATCTGAATGAACTTCAGCGCCTCAAGAATTGCGAGTTTTTCAGCGGTGTACATGCTGCAAAAGGAATGGAGGCGAAAAGAACGGGTGGCCCTATGGCAGTGGAAAACAACACCAACTAAATTATTCATTGCTGAGCCATCAGTGTATATGAACATATGATCCAAAAACAGGATTTTAAGTTCTTCAAAAAGCTGTTGGAACACAACAGCTGGAGTGTCTTGCTTTGAAAGTTGAGACAGCCGAAAGTCGATGGTTAGTTGCATGAAGGACCAAGGTGGTGTGAGAGAGTGTGGGTATTTCACTGGGGGAGGTACTGTGATGACATTTTCTTCCAGCAGTTCTTTAAAACGAACTCCCGGTGGGCTGTGTAACGAAGGTCTTGCAGCGTAAGAAGAAATAAATTTTGGGGAATGTAGGTGTTGCCGAGTCGGTTGATTTGAAATCCCCATCAGTTTTACTTCGTAAGATACATTTTTTTGTGGGGCTTTAGGGCTCGTCATTAGAGCCCTTAAAACTTGTACAGGTAGGGAAAATGCAGTTACGCACTAGGGAGAGCCGACATGACTCTCCCCGCGTGTGGGACTCGCCGAATAACTCAGTCATACCCACTAAAAACCCTCCTCAATTACAACTCAAAACTCAAATCCCAACATATCTCAAGACTTTACTTAAAAACGTTTTTTAAAAAAATAAGAAGAAAGAGAAAAATGAAAGATACACTAGCCCTAATCGCGTCGGGATCGAAAAGAACAAGAGGTGACCAAGGAAGGTCAGGAAAGAGAAAGGAAGGAGCTTAGCACAAGTAAGTGGAAGTAATACCAGACTCAGCTTGGGGCCCCGTGTTCGCCAAACACGTATTTACTAGATGTAAGTCCCCTGGGGGGCGTAAGATCCAAGTAGAATGTCACGTCTCCTGTTAAGAGATGGTTCGCCAGCGTCTACTAATAAGCATTCTATTCGACTAGTGCGGAAAGCACCAGTTGCAATGCGGACTCCTGCATGGTGGATACTGTTAAGGGTCCTGAGTGTCGACGGTGAAACGGAGGCGTGTACAATACTGTCATAATCGAAGACAGACCGAACAAGACTTCTATACTGATGAAGAAGGCAAGTGCGGTCTGCGCCCGATTATGATGCGCTTAAGCAGGGAATAAGGTTGAGGGAAAATTACAACGGGATTGGAGTTTTCGGATGTGATTGCGCCAAGTTAGGGTGCGGTCGAATGTGAGACCCAGGAATTTTGCGGAGTCAACGAAGGGCAGACGTTGGCCTCCAAGAAAAATATTTGGATCATTATGGAGATGGTATATGCTACAGAAGTGCATACAGCATGTCTTGGTTTCAGAAAAACTAAAGCCGGTAGACATGCTCCACTCGGTTAAACGGTTTAAAACCAATTGCAGTTGCCTCTCGATGACAGAGATGCTGCTTGGCGAACAATAGATGGCGAAGTCGTCATCAAAGAGAGACGCATGTAAAGGGTCTCGAACCACTGACGCAATGCTATTCATGGCTACGGCAAACAGAGTGACGCTCAAGATTGAACCCTGAGTGACACCGTTTTTCAAAGGATGATTCGATGATAAATAAGTACCGAGGCGGACGCGGAAAGAGCGTTGAGATAGGAAGCTCTCCTGGAACAGAGGAAGACAGCCTCGTAATCCCCATGAGTGCAATGTGCGTAGGATTCCGTACCACCCGGTTGTCATAAGCTTTGTCCAGGTCAAAAAAGATGGCCACGAGGGGTTCCGTTAATACAAATGCTAATGAGATGGTAGATGACAACGCAACAAGGTGGTCTAGCGTTTACAGCTGTTTTCTGAAACCACATTGGATAGTGGTCAGAAGGTTTCGCGATTCCAGAGACCAAACAAGGCGACGATTTATCATTCTTTCTAACAATTTGCAAACGCAGCTTGTCAGCGAAATTGGTCGAAAATGTGACGGATTCGAACGACCTTTTTCCTCCTTCGGAAGTGGAATAATTATGGCCTCACGCCATTGAGCAGGGACGGTATGCTCATTCTAAATACAGTTATACGAGTATAACTTCAGAAGGAATTTTATGCCTATCTCTGGAAGATGTTTAAGCATTGCATTATGTATTTGATCACGAACAGGGGCTGAATCTTTCGAAGACACAAGGGCAGAGGTCAGCTCTGTCATAGAGAAAGGAATGTTATATTCCTCGTCTCTGCTACTGGAGAAATCCAAGCAACACTGTTCCGCGCGAGCTTTCTGGTGAAGAAAGGTTGGAGAAAACCCGGAGTTAGACTCTTTCATAGTGTGATGAAGTTCCTCTGCGATGACTTCGGGTGAAGTTCGACCCGTCCATTGATATTGAGACCAGGGATGGAAAAAGAGGACCACGCACCTTGAATCTTCCGAACTTTCTGCCTTACGACTGATGATGGAGTATGGCTTGTAAGAGAAGAAATGTATACCTTCCAGGAGGACGACTTTCTTTCTCGAAGAGTTCGTATTGCTCTGGTTCTGCACCTTTTAAACCCAATGAGATTATCAACAGTGGGATACTTATTAAGTCGCGCTAAAGCTTTCTTTCTAGCGCTGACCGCCTTTGCGCAATTCGAATTCCACCATGGAACAGAGCAGTGTCTTGGATTATGTGATGATATTGGTATAGCAACGTCAGCGGCTTTTAAAACCGCGTAGGTGAAATGGGTTGCTGTAGCATCCACATTGGCGAAAGACTCATCTCAAAGATTGATGTTGCGTTTAAACATATCCCAGTCTGGTTTTTTCAAAATCCACTGAGAGGGGCGTGAAACCGAGGGGTAGAAGACGATGAAATGTATAAGAATCGGGTAGTGGTCACTCTCATACAGATCGTCGAGAACTGACCCAAGAGTGTCGAAAGAGAGGAACTGCTGATGGCTAAATCCAGCACCGAGAAAGATCGGGAAGCTGTACAGAAGTGTGTGCAGTTGCTCGTGTTAAGGAATACTATATCTCGGCTATCTAACAGTTTCTCAATGATATCACCCTTTGGGCAGTTGCGTGAAGAACCCCACATTAAATTATGGGCATTGAAATCCCCGACGATAAGAAATGGGGAAGGCAACTGGTCCATCAGACCTGCAAAATCTTTCTTCGTGAATGACTGCCCGGGGGGGGATATAGTTATTACAGACCGTAAATGTAAGGGATGGTAGGCTCACTCTCATACATACGGTCTGAAAGACGCTTGATATAGATACTTATTTGGCATAGACTGAAGCGTCTACGAGCACAGCGTCTCCGTTGTGTGCCCGCACGCCGTCTCTTAAGTCCGCCCTATAACAGGTGTAACCACGAGAGAGAAGAGAGTGCTTTAGTAGAAGGTGTGTTTCCTGAAGGCATAGTATTAGAGTTGAATGGCGAGACAATAAGAGTTTGAGGTCATCTGAACGGACATGAATGCCATTCAGATTCCAGGAAAGAAGAACCATGGTGTGGAATTTGTCTGCTCTTTCTGCGATGTTTGGACGTCTTCTTGTTGACGACTATAAAGTCAGCTCTAGCTGTGGTCCCTTCCCCAGGATAATCGCCGTGATCACTGCTAGAGTCACGGACATTACCAGTCCACTGTTTTTGCTCCTAGAGCGTCAAAGTCTATGGGAAGGTGAGTGAACGACATTTGGAGCTGATATTATGGGACTTCTTGGTATTAGAAGTTCTTTTCCCCGAGATGGACGTCGGGGGGATCGTGCATCGGCAGATTTCGGTTGCTGAAATGTAGTGGCCGTAGATATTGAAACAGACGTGGATGTTGTGTTGGTTGAGACGGATGACAAATTTGGTTTAGTAATTTTGCATTTATTGGGTATAATGATTTTACACCCCAGAAGGTCTTCTTTGAAGCCGGAAGGATCGTCAAAAAATGTCTGGTTTCCAGAGTCGCACTTCGTTGGTTTGTGCACTTTTTCGAAATTCACCTGACATCCGAAGGAGGCTGTAGGTCGTTTCGAAGAGGTTGTCGCTGACGCAAAAGTTTTATGCATGCTGACGGGATGTTTCATCAGATAGCGACGTCTAGCCTCGGGGAAAGAGATCTTATCCGTGACTCGGATCCATTGGATCTCTTTCTCCATTACATACTTCGCGCATGTGTTTGAATTGGAAGGGTGACTCTCCTTGGAATTCACACAGCACGGGGGCAACGAACAAGGTGATGAGTCGTGTGCTGGTTGACCGCATATCATGCAAACATTGCAGGACGACTGGCATCGATCGAAGGAATGACCGAACTTGTGGCACTTGAAGCACCGCAGAGGGTTAGGCACATACTGACGAACACGCACGGTTATAAAACTGCAAGATATAATCTCTGGAAGTGTTGGACGATCAAATGTGAGGATTAGTGTGGAAGTGGGGACTAACTTTCCCTGAACGATCCTCTTTATCCTGTGGGCATTAACCACGCCTCCAGGCTCAAAGAAGGTCTTGAGGTCTTCATCGGACTCATGTGCAAAATCGTCGTGTTTGACGACTCCTTTGCACATGTTCAGGTTAGGGTGGGTACAGGTCTTTATTTTTAGTCCTAAAATTTTAGTTAATGAAAAAAGGGCCTCTATCTGTTTGTCTGTACGGGCTTCCAACAGAATATCTCCATTCCGTTGGCGCTCGATAGACTGTAACTTGCCAAATGCTTCATCGATCGCCTTGGCAAGTCGACAGGCACTTACAGATTTAAAAATTTTGCCTTATTTTACATACTGCATTAGAAGGAAGCGAGGTTTTGTGGGCCTATCGCTAGCCTTACAAAAGAAACTGTTGAGGTCAACAGTTTCGCCGACAAGTCACCTCTGCCTAGAGGAAGAGGGAGGGCATTAGTTTCCATGTGAATGTTTTTGAATTTCACCCCCTGTTCCCCACCCACCACGGAGTCCAACAAGGGGACACCCCACTGGGGTGCCAGGGTTGACACGGGGATATAGCGGGGGCACACAGGGTTCTTTAAGCAAGGTTGCTCCAACGCCGCCGACTTGCAAGAAGGACCCCCTGCGCGTCCTCTCTCACCCTGGAGTTGAGTCGAAGACCTAGTCCGAGCCGATTAGTCGGGGATGGGTTAGCCCCCGATCGCCCGTCTAGAAGAGGCCGAGGCCAAAGTGAACGTATTATGGCGCTTCTAAAGTGCACGCAGAAGTCCTCAACTCACCAGGATTCCCATTCCCTTCGACACGGGTCGTCATGCATGGCAAACACATGGGTGAGCGTTCAGCACACAGAGAAGGCCAGAAGAGAAGACAAAAGTGACGAAAGTGAAAAATAAGATAATTAGAAAAGGAAAGTACAAAGAAAGAAATACTTGAGAGCCTTCTCTGCATCCCACCGTCAGGACGTGGACCGACTCACATCAACGGTTTGGTCTTTCTTGATGTGGCCACAATTTATGAGTCCCATTCTTCAGATATTTGTTTTGTGTTTTGAAAAGCTACTAGTTCTAAAAACGATGGAATATCATGAAACAATAGCATTGTCAACCAATGCTTTTGTAAGTACTGACACTGAAGTACATCCCTTTCAACTGAAGGGACTATAAGCAACTGGCAAACGTGGAAACAAGAACCCGTTACGTAACAGAGGAGTTCTCCCTCCTCTATCACAATAAGCTGTATTCGATGACTCGTCGATATGTCATCGCCGTCGTTATCTCGATTAATGACCCAACAGCAATACGCTCTTTTTCCTTGCCCTGTTAACGCATCAACAATGTTAGAAATTTTCGATTTTGTTCTTTCTCACATGCATTTGTTTATAAAAATAATATTGTAAATGGTATGCCAATACTCAATTGTATTTCACCCGTCTTTGAATTATGAGTTCTTTCCGATTTCCGTCATATACTTCATAATCTGCTAGTTCCTAAATTTCACGTCATTTTTTTCAAATTATATCGCATTTGTTTCAAATCTTTCTCTGATTACCCCATTATTTTCTTGTCTTTCGAGCTTGCTAATGTAGTTCCAATTAATTATCCTCTTTTTTTTCTTCCTTTCTCCTAGAATTTTCATTAGCATATCATACCTTATGAAGAAAAGCTTCTTCAGTCTCACATCTCTATTCCCTCTCTGATCTTCTCTCACACCTCGTCCTTTCGCATCTCCCATCCGTCTATCCCCTTCCACTATTCTCGCCTCCGTTGTTGGCCGGCGTGTACATCCAGGGCAGCAGCTCCGCCGCTGGTTTTATGTGACCACATAAACCGGCTGTGTTTTGTTATTGAATCCCCATATGCGAGCGCTACGTCGTTAAAGCAGCTTTTTCCACCGCGCGTGGAAGCCGAGGGCTGTTCCTTTGAGAGGACTCGGACATACTGCTGTTGCCCGCCCACGGCGGGGTGTGCATGGAGGAAATGATTCGAGATGCCACGCGTGATGTGAGTCGGACATGGATCTCCTTGACTTCATTTTTGATATTCTTTTTTCTTTTTCTTTTTTTTCATAATTTCTTTTTACCTTTTTTCCAGAGGTGTGTTTGTTAAACCTGGAGAACAATATTGACTTACACTTCTTTGAGTTTTATACTGATTTTCAGACATTTTTGTTTATTTTTCTTCAGATATCAATACACTTTGTTTGCCACATAAACGAAGTTATTTAGTCGTAGGAATAATTGACTTTTAATATGTATATTTTCTTGTTTGCGAATATTGCTCAAAGAAAATTCGAAATTTAATTTATTGACTTGTCTAAGATACAAAGTGAAAATGACATTTATAATGGAATATTGTAGGTAAAATAACGTATCGTAGTGCCCAATAACACTTTTAAAACTTGTGACAGTAGTTTTGTAAACAAGACAAAGCTAATAACTCATTGAACGATGTGTAAAGTATTTTCTACGACATTGGCATTAACGTAATCGAAAATATTTCAGCATCCACATATAAATTAATTTACAACCAAATAAATAATATGAAAATGAGAGGAAGGATTGCAACATATCTATTTTATGTGCAACATAAAGAATCGAAAAATTCCCACAACCGAAAACTCTGCTCACCGTCCCACAGGCAATCGCACACATGTTGACACGATGGCGCGGGGAAGAGGGGGGGTGGCCGCAAAAATCAATGCGCGCACCCGCGGGCAACCGTGTGGCTCCGCCGTGAGCGGGGGGGGGCGCGAGGGGGCGGGTGGTTGGCGTGAGCGTAGAGTGTGCGGGAGGCGGGCGATGGGTGACAATTGTGGTGGGGTGACTATGGAAGGACGGACAGGCAGACGCAAGGTGCGGGTCCCAGCAGCGGGCAAGCGACCACAAACCTAGCTGACAACAACGCATCAACCGCAGCCATTTGTTGTCGTCGGAACGAGGCGGGGCGGAACACCAAACGCGGCGGCGGCGAACTCTTCCCCGTGTTACAGAGCGCTCTGGCGCGCTTTCCACCCTAGTCACACAACGTGATCGCACATGTGTCATTATCCCCTGCAAAGCTCTTACGCTGGGATTGCCCTAACTACTTTTGGTATTGTATATATTTCTTCCATGTACCTACTCGAGGATGAGATATGTGATTGTAGGTGAAAGTGGCGACGAGTTGGGTATCCAACCCAGGATTCTTACTTTTATCGAAAGCGTGTTAACCACTTCCCCACCTGTTCATCTCTTACTACTGTACACCATTCACCTGGCAGGAATGAATTACTTTTCGTATTATCTAGATGCCCCTAGTTCAGCCAGAGATTTTGGGAATGGTTGTATCTTTACATAAAAAGTTCTTGACTAAGTGAACGCGAAGTTACTTGAGGATTTGTTGACTTCAAATTATACTGGTATCGACTTATTCATTCAAATAGGTGGTATCTTTGAATTGAAAAAAGATTGGATGTGAAAATGTGCAAGTTGAGCAATTCTTATTACTACAAAAACCATTTTTTTACATATCTCGGGCTGCTCTTGGGGTAGGGCAAATACAAGGACATTGAGGAGTCTCGTTAAATAACTCTGGTCGTATGAAATAAAAATAAATATGTAAAGTGATGGGCGCAAGTATTTACCTTCTTTGGAGAGGGAGAGAGAGACAAGGGGGGGGTGAATTTCTGGTTTCCCACGAGGTTCATTAGTCTTGTTGGCATGCTTGAGGTAGTAGTAGCGTAGGTAGAATTAAATCACAAAAATATCTGAAATCGGCATAAATAAACAGAGTAACAATTACTCATAGAGATTTCAACTTGAAAGACATACCTCACCGGCCATTTAAATGAAATAATAGCAATTATATATAATGGTGTAATATTTGCGTCTTATGAAGGAAACATTTATTTTCTAAAAATGACCTACTTTTAAATCACGAAGGTAATGGATTTTTACTTTGATTTGTAGTAATGTTTCCATAGTATTTTTACATCACTTTTGTCCATAGGTCACCGGACATATGAGAAATATATTTAACTTTTCCGAAGTGTGATGCATAAATCACGAAATCGTGCTCAGCCGCCATTTTTGTACATGCTCTTACGCTTTTCATACGAATCAAGCAAATTCCTGAATATTGTTTGTCCTATATTATTAACTGATAGATACAAATTAAACCATATTTCTTCTTCGTTAAATGTCATATTGTTGTGTTCTAATTCAATTAAAATAATAATAAAGAAAACAATTTTACTTGTCTGTAATGTTAGTCAAAACTTGGCGTGGGACTTACAACCGCCTCAGGACACACATCGGGGTGGATCCCACCCCAAAGTAAATGAAGTAATTTGTTTTAATTTTCATATCACAATTTTTTATCACAAAGAGAAACATTTTGTTATTGGAATTTTATTATTACTTACATGCTAAAAACCATCTTTTTAATGAAAAAACTAAATCTATGAACAGCACTTTTTTATGAAACTTATGCTACATGTTAAGAAAAAATACTATATACTTTTACCCTATTCTTATTACGGACTTGTAAAAAAGGTTCTTGTTAGAGGAAGAGTAAAACAAATAATTAGTTTCGTAAAAACGTTTTTATTTTGAAAAATTTTAAAGTAAATTACACAAAATGTTCCATTTTTTCAATAAAAGTGAGAAAAAAACACGTAAAAGTAAGACGTGCTTTAAAATGTTTAAGACTTGTTGCACCTGTGGCATCGTGTGGCATGGGCCAGCGGTCGGAACAAAACTGTGGCAACAATGCTGTGAGGAGCTGGCTCTCGCCGCGAAAGCAGTTCGTCGAGGGCGGGCGGTTGTAAGACTGCGTTGAGCTATTGTTGTGATATTTGATTATGTCTTATTTCATGGGGCATACATCCATGCAGAAATGTCATAAAGTGAAAGTAATTTTATATTTTATTCATGTGATTTTCTGCCTTTGAACACTGGGGCTTTGATTACTCAAGACATAATTTCCATTACACTATCAAACAATATAGGGGTCCAATGACCTTGTTGTTGACGAACCCTAAAGCACCCCCACCACAAAAAAATCAAACAAGATTCTCTCGTACTCTTCAGTAAATCTATCCATTTTATCGAACATGCACTTACCAACTCCAAAAATCAAGTAAGAAGTTCAAAACACTGAAGTAATAAAAATATTAAACAATAAAATACTTTAAAGTGTGCGAATAATACTCCCGCTCAGATAACGAAATTCTTTAGGTTCTCAGAGCACAGCCACAGCAAAGAAGTACCACTCTTTCTTTCTAGAAACTAGAATTACCTCTCAGCGAGCCTACCCCCACCCTCAAAGTTGGGGGGTGAATAGCGTTACCGACCGAGATGTGAGGGCGGACGTCTAGAAAATGACGCATCCTTCTAGGCGCGACACCTCAGAGAGTTATGGTAACGGAAAATATTTTGTAACGAGAACACACTCGCGGGGTGAATCACACCCCACACAGTAAACAATGGCGACTTGACGCAAAGGTATGTGTGCGAAAATCGATTAAAGCTCAGTGTACTGACTTGGAGATGAATACGTAGAGGTACACAGTGTTAAACAGCGAACAGAATAAAATTTATTGCATAACAAACGAGAAACATAGCTGTGGGGTGGATTCCACCCCAGCGCATGTGTTTGAGGGCTAAGAAAGTGCCAAGAAAGAAAAGTCTCCTGCTCCAGAGAATATTCAAATTTAACCGTAATTCACGAAAGCCCTAACTTACAACAGTGGGATTCTGTTGCAAATTTCTATGAAGTTACCAAATTATTCAATTTCCGAGTTATGTAACAATTAACGTACTAAATTAAATTTTCCTTCAATCCACTGTAAAAAGATATATTAATTTTCAGTCAAGAAATAAAACATTAGTTAAAATTTTATTGCAAAAAAAAAAGTATATTTTGATAGTACAATTTTAATGAATACATTTTTATTGAATGATACGTTTAATAAATGAAGCTTAAAATAAGTAATTATGTCGGATTTCAAAAATATAAATTACAATTTTAGATGGTATATTAATGTATAATTTAAATATATTTTATTATACGTTTTCCGTGGTTGTATAACTATACCACAAAATTCAGAAATGAATGAGAGAAACTTTTCCCATAATTTATGTAAATTTATTTATTCCCATGTTTTTTTTTCGTTTACATATATCATGACTCATGATTAATTGTAAATTATCAGTATTATTATTATTATATATATATATATATATATATAATATCTGTCTCTTATACACATCTAGATGTGTATAAGAGACAGGCACATCACTTNATTATTTTAATGTTAAATTTATCTCTTTGTTACAGGTAAGTTTCCATCTTGGATTTTTTTTTATTTGCTGGAACACTGCCTACATCATCAGGTATAGTTATAATGTTTTATCGAATTGTATTGTTTACTTGTTATGTGAGAACTTGTGATAAGTTTGAAGAGTGTGATAATGTATTCTTCAGAACATTAGTTTTCTTATATGTACTGAAGTACCAGGTAAATGGAAAATGTAAACTTATGACATATTGTATAAGGAGAAAATGAGTTGCTTGTTCAAAATACTCCGTAGAAATGTGTAAATAATTCATTATGTACTTCAAGCACATAAATATAAATTTGCTGCGTGAAATTTGGTATTATAAATATTAATTAAAGGTGTGAGTGTATGAAGGAGGTATGTAAAAAATGAGTTATTGTCAGAGATGAAAAGGGTGTGAGTTAGACGTTTTTGGTACTTGAAACAACTCTCAAGGAGCCTTATTAAGCTAGATACTAGTGTAATGAAGGAAGTATGTGACAACAACAAAGTACATTACTGCTGGAAGAAGGAAGTATGTAATATAAATTACCACATACCTCTTTCTTCCCCTAGTTCAAAGAATCAACAATGTAATATATCTCCTTCATCCTGTAAACAGTTGCTTTAAACTTGGCGAGTTAGGGAAGTATGGATAGCAAAATAACGCATCCCCCGTCTTCCAAACAGCAGAAAACCTACCGTATTGGTCCGATTACAATACGCCCCCCAATATAATGCGATATGAAGTATTTTGGCGGAAAAATCACAAATAGGAAATACCCACTTTATTTCATCCTTTTTAATTACAACGTTTCTCCTAACTCATGAACAATGCACGCATCTTTTATTCAAAACTTTTTCCAAAAGTGGTCAATATTTTTCTACTCATCCTTGAATGGCAAATGCTGAGAAATGATATGTAGTAGCAGGGCCTTGGCTACAGAGGCCAGAAACACTGGTTACCGCGATCGCAACACAACGCGCGTGTATCAGACGACTACCGGCCAGACAACTATGCAGCATCGTAATATTCTTGGAACACCGTGAATTCTCGATCAATAGATGCGCTAAAATGTTTGTTGATGCGCACAATATTGTTGCTAACCTTGAAGTACTCGAATATAGCGAGAATATAACTTTCGAAAAACCTTCTTTTCTTTTTTTTGTGGGGCTTTAGGGCTCGTCAACATCGAGGTCATTAGAGCCCTTTAAACTTGTACAGGTAGTGAAAATGCAGTTACGCACTAGGGAGAGCCAACATGACTCTCCCCGCGTGTGGGACTCGCCAAATAACTCAGCCATACCCACTAAAAACCCTCTCGAATTACAACTCAAAACTCAAATCCCAGCATATCTCAAGTATTTACTTAAGACATTTAAAAACAAAAAAAAAAGAAGAAAGAGGAAAATGAAAGATACCCTAGCCCTAATAGCGTCGGGATCGAAAAGAACAAGAGGTGACCAAGGAAGATCAGGAAAGAGAAAGGAAGGACCCTTGCACAAGTAAGTGGAAGTAATGCCAGACTCAGCTCGGGGTGTTTGCCAAACACGTACTTACTAGATGTAAATCCCCTGGGGGAGGAAAATACATATTGGGAAAATTATATTCGGGCCAATACGGTATTTCCTTCATGTACTCAACAGCTCTTTGCAACAGGTGGATAGAAATGTCCTTGTGTTTAAGACGTTTTTAAGTCTGAGTTCTTAAAACTAATACTGATAGAAATAAGATTTGAAATGATTTCTAGGGAACTGTTAAATGTAGTTCGGATAGTTTTGCTGAATTTAATACGATTGATGACAAAGGACCATTGAGACTGAAGTTTCGATTAAACAAAAGAATCAATCAATCATTTGGACAGACTCCTGCTAGATCAAAATAAAAATTTCGTAATGACTTGTTTGTATCAATATCTTGAACAAAAAAGTCAATTTAAGACAATCGACCACAATTTCCCAGAATCAGGCCATTTGTATTTGGACTCGGATCGGGATTTTGGCCGAATAGAGAGAAATTTAAGAAAACACTAGATTATTTGTACTCCTCAACAATATCGTGAAATCATTGTCTCTTCTAGTAGAAAAATTATGGTTATTGATATGGAACACCATTTCAGAGGTACTGAGGATCTTCTCAAAAAGCTGAAACTTTTGAACCGAAAAAAAGATCCTCTAAATGAAAAAGTACATTTTAGAGATGGAATCAAATGAATTCATGAGGACACTTTTGGGTCATACATTTTCAAAGAGAACTTTGATCGTTATACTCCCTTTAAATAGAAAAATATTCATAAAAAATTGAAAAAAATCTTCTTACCGATGACTTCGACATCCTAAGACTCTCAGAAAATCTGGCAATCCAAGGAAAAACTTGAAAACCTTACGAAATAGCTGTGCTGTATTCCAGAAGTACACAAGTGATTCTATGAGCAGGTTTTTCGTGAAAATTGGGTATAGTGAGGTAATATGAAAAATTGAAATCTTCTCATGTAATACAAACTATTACTTTTATTAAAATTCGAACAATTTTCTACTTGTGTTTTTTTAGAATAATGTGCTCGATATCTTATATAATGGAATAACATTACTTTCTAATGTACAAACAATACGTATATAAATATAAACTATACTTATAAAACTTTTATTGCTTGGTCATAACCCAATACATTACATAAAATGATAAAAATACTAACTTTGCGAGTGGAAGAAGGTGGTATGTACAATATATATTTTATTTTTTAAACATATTAAAACAAAAATTCATATATAGAAATCTCTTAGATTGCGGTGAACCTCACCGCTAGGTAACAGATTAAACATGTTACGTCGAATGAAAATGGGAGACGAGACCGGGGATCGAACCCGGGACCTTGAGCTTTGCGCGCTCATGCGCCTACCGACTGCGCCATCCCGCTCGCTACCCGTGCCCGTCTACCATTCTCATTCAACTTGTGAAACCCAAAGACCTCTGAGGTGG
>NNCF01125921.1:1840701-1852425 GCA_002313205.1 Laupala kohalensis
CTTTGGGTTTCACAAGTTGAATGAGAATGGTAGACGGGCACGGGTAGCGAGCGGGATGGCGCAGTCGGTAGGCGCATGAGCGCGCAAAGCTCAAGGTCCCGGGTTCGATCCCCGGTCTCGTCTCCCATTTTCATTCGACGTAACATGTTTAAAAATTCATACTAAATAAAATTTTACCACTTATAGGAATAGTATATTTTAGTAAGAACTTAGTAAAATAATAACAAAAGAAGTACCGCAATGATTTTAAAGCTAAATATCTCAAAAAACACTTGTTACATACCCACTTCATCCACTCACCCCTTCATTTGTTACATCTATTCTTTTTCTCAAACAAAAGAAATACATCAATTAATGTTGTTTTGGTAACAATGATTTAATACTGCACACGTAAAGAGTTCATCATTGCTATGTAAAATTGTTCTTTTGTTTTAAAATAGTTTTCAAAATTACCAGCAAGTATGTTGAATACTTCGCCAATGTTTTGTGATGAACATATAATGACGAAGAAATCCGTGTAACGCTTGCTTTATTTCGAGTCTTATTAAGAGCATATTCGAGTAAATTCTTCCATATAATTCAAAAAGAAGATTGGGGTTTACTTTAGGATGCTTTCAAAGCAATGACCATCACACACAAAATACGCATTTAGACGTAAACCGCTTTCTACTCAGGTATAATATTATATCAGCTCTTTAACAATAGAACCAGGCTAGCGAAGGCTGTAAAACACGGAATTACAGGTCTCTCTCCATGAAGGAACAGCACGACCCGTTCACATTATTCGCGAGCCCTTCAAACCCATTCTGCCCAGCAACTACTCCCAACCACACTCTTCTTCTGCTCACTCCAAAGGGCGCCACTTGGGTCTCGTGCGCGCCTTCCAGACCTCCACCTCCCGTCGTCGATCGGAGTGAGAGACACCTTAGTATTCACCGTGGCCCTCAGGCCCAATGGAGGACCTTTTGTAGGGCGAGCCCGTGCGAGTTCTCGCCCGGCTCGGGTGATACCTCTAAACAGCCTATCGGTGCCGCCTCGGAGCTCCACCTGCCTGCGATACAAAGGAATCGCAGTGGCGATTATGCTCCGACGCTCGCCTACAAATTCTTGGTCGAGACAACGACGTCGCGACGACATTGCCAGCCCCGCGGGACGGCAGCAGGAGTGGGACGGAGGGTGACAACGGGGTTCCACGGTGTGCATGCGAATGTTCAGTTCTGATCTGCCGCCACGATCCCGGGAATTTTTAACGATTGCTTAACTCTCTAACGGATTGCGGGCGCGCAGATAAGGGTTCCGTGCTCTTCGTTCAAAACCGTAGATAAATAACACTTTGAACTTACTTCGGAAAAAGTTTCATATCTTCTTTTGAAATATAATTTAAGAAAGTGTTCTCTGGAGAAAATATATCCTGTAAATTTTATTATTTTGTTGACATTTTGAGTACCTTTATTTTTCTGGATTTTTATTTCTTGTTCATTTTTACGTGTTTTTTAATCCAAGATAAAACTTTTCAAAAGTCTGTAAAAAACATTTTACATTACATAATGTGGTTTACAAAACATGCTTCACCTAAAAATCTAAATGAAATTTTACAAAACAAATATTTTATGTCTAAAAGGTTGTATTGTACATATCTATGTATAAAGTAAAATCAATACCAATTCCATTTATTACATTTTATTTGGCAAATTTACTTTCCCTTCCAGTGCGTTTTCTTTTCACTTTTAGAGCTTTTTTTACAGTGTTTCCGTGCTGGCACATTATAACAGACTTCTTTTCAAAGAAATAATTTTAGAAATTGATACTAACACTTTTTCTTCTCAAACAATGCATAATTTGGCGTGTGCTGACTCCCATCTCGAAACAATAGATCAAATACAAAGCTCCCATTGTCGAGAATAACAACAACGCTATACGTTTCTACTGAAAGGGAGTGAGAGGAGCACGAATAATTCAAATGAAACTTTTTTTTTGCGAGCGAGAGTCCATGCATCAAATTAAGCGAGTAAAATTAATTGAACTGTTACTGACTGCAGCATTCTACCTAATTGATTGAAAAACTGTTTGCGACATCAAGATTGAACGGAATGTTGTGTCGCCTGGTGACGTGGGGAAAAAGGGAATGCAGACAGAGTTTTCGGGTCGAGAGCGAATGGGCAAAGGGGAATGTGGGGTGGCTGGGGAGAGGTCAGAGGGGTTTAGGGCTCTGTCGCTCCGAGAAGTTGAGGGTGCTCAACCTCAGCGTTTGAAAATATATGGTAATTGAATTTTTGTTCCGCGTGCGGTTGTTGAAACTCTTACATTAGTTTTGAATGGGCTGAAAGAGGGGTCCTGTGTGGCATATTGAACGTGTGTTGTTCCTTTCCTAACAAGTCATAACAAGCTCTGAAAATTAAAACCTCTTCTCTCGAAAATTGATACTGTTTTTCATATGAAGAGTTTACTATTCAATAGTATGGAATATTTTATGGACTAATTGGTACGTCAATTTTGAATTCAGAATCTCAAGAGTAACAAAAAAGCATTTCCTATTTATGTTTCATGTTGTATTCTAAAGCAGTTAAAACATTTTATTGCGTGTTATTTTGTTATGTGAAGTGATACTACGGAATATCAATGGTAATCGTTTCAAGGCACGCATTTTCAAGTCCGTTATTATTATGTAACAATTTGAACTGCAAAGCTTAAACAATGTTACAAAATATATCAACCATTCGTAAATATACAGAAGTATGTCTGAAATTAAGAAACAAACGGAAGTAAAAATAACTAAAGGATTATACAAACTAGTTAAATATCTAAAAGAAACAAAACACTTGTTTGATAACTAAAAAAACGATGGAGTTTTTGTTTGTGTTTTACATAGCATAGTGCACGAAACATCAGTCTAGTATTATTGCTTAATACTATCATTGTCTTTCTCGATGTTATGCAATAGTTCTTGATCTTTCTCACAGACTGGTTATAGAGCTATACCAAAACTCTCTGGAAGCTATGGAAAGTGGACCGGTTTCTTATTTTCCAATATTAATTCAGAAATAAAACACAATACACACCGGAGGACCACATGGACTACCAATTGTGAAATTAGATACTCTGCAAAAAACCCTCCAAAATAATCCTTAATAATTGATCGCACGTGATTACGTAGCAATTGAATGTTTTGAAATACATTATATGATCCCTAAATAATTCTTAATATAAAAACACAATTAGTTCTTAGTACTCAAGGATCTCTTTTTTATACCTGTTTTAGAAATATCTTTTAATATTTACGTTCCGTTGAGACTGTGATATCCGTTCAAGAACCATTGTTTAATCTTGGCACGCGTACGTCTAAGGTCTCTGATGCAATTTGAAGTGCTTAATTGTTCTGAATACATTCCTTCGCCATGACGTACATGAACACGCTGCCTAGTGTTCTTACCATTTTCAGATGTTAGTTCGAACTATTTTTTCACTTAATATTCATAACGCGATCCATTTACTTGCAGAATTGTATATCATATTTTTAAACTGTTAACATAGTTTTTGGTTTGCACATGCTTTTAAAGAGAACATTTTGTGGGAACACGCTCGCTCCTGTTGTCACGAAGATGCTCGTTGCAGACGCAGACGTTGTTCGGCATCACTATGTCGACAATGACTAGAGACTGCCTCTTTGGCGCCAACTTTTTGCACGTTAATCATGTTATGAAATTAATGTTCAAAAAAACAATTAAACATGGGAATAAAGTATAATTATTAGTAATACAAATAATATATTTGACAAAGTAATAAATGAAGTTATTTCTTTAAAATGATAATTTTTAATAAGTGGGAATAGATTAGTGACATCTAGTTGTGAAAACTTGAACCACTCATAGTCCGCTCGGACAGGGGGCACCCTAGAGGGCAAAAATGTAGCTTCATGTTGAGAGTTTGGTGCGATATGATGCACCACAGTCATATAGGGAAAATTGCATCTAAAGTGTTTATTTCCTCGTACGAGTACTTCATTGACCAAAGCTCTCTAGAGACAGAACAGAAAGATTTAAGCAGCGCCATCTGGGAGGCCAATAATAAACTTACTACAATTCAGGTTGAATTTGAATTTCAAAATTAATTATAATTTATGGAGAATAATTAATGTAGGTCAGAAAATTGTAGTGGAAATATCTTTTTTTATGGGTAATGTATGAAGAAAAAATGGTATGATTACATGAAGTTACTTTCAAGAAATAATTTGGATATGGTATCAATATAACATTAATTAATTTTCCCATTTCTTCGGATGAGTGAAGATAAAACTTTTGGTGGTGGCCAAGCTCACGTAGATCGTTTGAATATAAATATCGACGGGGAATAATAACGCTTCATAATTTGTTGATTGCTTTATGCGACAATTCCTTATTAAAATACCGGAAACTGTATTGTAAAAATTGTAATACTTGTGTTATATTACTTTAGTATTTTTCAAATCGTCTATCTCTTGTCATGGTGGGGGCAAGAGAAACAGATGAGAGAAGCAGAAGAGGATGACTATTTCACCTTCAGCGGTTAAATAAAAAAGATGCAAACGATTGCTTTGGCGCATCTTTGAAGGTGACATTCTTTGACATCTTCCTTCCCTCCCCTCTACCTGAGTAGAAGCATGCTCCTCCGGTTCGTCGTCACCCTTGTCTGCTCGAGCGCGACTAATGAAGCCGACGTCTCGGTCGCCGTCGTCACTTGATCACCGTTCGTGCACGATATTCCCAAAGCAAGTTGCTCCAACGAACGCTGACAAGCGCGCGCTCCAAAGAAAGTACTGTGTCAATCTCTTACAAAGAGCTCCTCTCTCCACACTCTTGTTTCCTTTTGGGAGAATTGTGTTGAATTATTTGTTATCAAATGAAAGCAATCTTTTTTGTACGGTTGTATCGTGTTTTTTTTGTATTATGTTTTATAACGTGCTGACTTGAATGGAATTAGAATTATAGTTGCGTGTGGCTGTTTGGGGTACAATTCCCGGAAAATNTTTCCCCTGACTTGTATTCAACTACATAGAAAAAAAAATCCGATATTTCTTTCGTGTTTGTGAAGGAAATCTCTGCTAAATAAGTTTTCTTGCCTGTAGGTTCCGGAAAATCAAGTTGTATTGTTCATTATTTTATGGTGTCATGGTTCGCAGCTCTTGCATCAATATTTTTTAATGCTGTAGTACAATCATTGTTGATTAATTTATCATCGTTTATTTTTGTCAGTTGTGAACATTTAAAAATGTTTTCGAGATATTCTCTTTACGTTTGCTAATAAAATACGTTTTTTTATAAAACTAAATAGTAATATTTTTGTGAAGAGAACTACTCATGTCCGACCAATGTGTATCAAAAATATGCGTTCAGCACGTATGATGACATATTTTTGAGCTTAAATGGAATATTTAATGTTGAAAATAATTGAATTTTGTGGGGTAAAAAGTATAATAGAGCAAATTTTATTGGAGATGAAGTGAAAATAGGTTGTTGGATCACAACTGAATAATATGCATTTAAAATGCATCATTTGCGATGATAATTGCTTTTGTTGTTATTTTAGGGGATATTTCATTATAGCCTTACCATAGAACAAACCATTTTTAAATAATAGTCTATAATTCAATTTAATATATTTAAAAAATAATGAACGTTAATATCATTGATACAAAGGACACATTTGTTTAACAAAATGCGCCATAATTTAAATATGAAAAAAGAGGTACCCTCATGCATGCATTTTATCTCTGAAAACCTATCTCATTGCGAGAATCATGCCCACGCATTGGTCGAGAGAGATGGCTATGTTACATTTTTTTGCTGATAATGAGTTACTAAATATAGACCTCTCATTCGTTTGCAGTGGTTCGCAGTGAATGAGTGTCGCGCCCGTAATAACAGATTAAATCTGCTTCTAGCTATTTTTGTCAAGAGTCGGGAATTGAGCCCAAAATAGCACTAATTAGTCGTCATCTTCCACTGTTATGTAAGAGAAAATGTCCATATACTGTCCCGATTTCCCGACATCGCTAATTCTTCTGCTCTTCACGAAATGCTGAGTCCTTTACAAAATACATTTTATTGTTCTTTCTCAGTATTGGTATTTTCTTTGTTGACCACTGCCTAAAAACCTACAAATCCTTACGAAATTTTGATGTGATCTTTCTCATACCTTTGTTTTCTCAATAATTACTTTTAATTGCGCCATGTAAGATTTTTTGCTCTTTTTACTACTCTTTTTTCTTGAACACTTATTGCCGCCAACGTCTCATTCTACATTTTATCCTATTTTTACCCTATTGCATAGCTTTGTAAAGATTTAATTTAACGCTTTAACAGATCTATAATATTTATGGCACCTATTATGAGAAATAAGTTCACACGTTTCATCTTGCTCAAATATTTTTAATAACCAAGATTCAGTCTATTTGAAATTGATTTCTATAGTCAATAGCATATGTTATCGTATATTTTCACCCCATTTCTCTCAAGTTTATTTATCAATCATATATTTACGTTTAATATGTAACGAAACCCTATTTTTTTACGGATTCTCATAGGAAAATTTTATTTCATATAGCATGTCCATATTTTTCCTTCTTCTCGTCTCACGATCCCATTTCGTACTCTCTTCTCCTGTTCTTTTTTGGTACGCGCCTTTCATATCTCTTCCATTTCTTCTCATCCACCACCAAGTCTTTCAGAAGCGCATTTCCACTTCACTGCCGCTGCCCTTGCCTTCACTCGTGTTCTGCCTCTTAGCGCCGAAACTTGGGAGCTCTTCTTTCTTCTCCGTCGCATCCCTTCCTTCCATCTCGCACACAGCTATCCTCGCCAACTTCCATGCCTCGCTTGCACGATTACCTATCATCTGGCCTTCAAGAGAGAGAGAGAGCTGCTGAGCCCACTTGCTGAGCACAGGCGCTCAAGGGTCATTAGTGAGGAAGGTTTTGTGTGCACGAAATAATTAGGCTTGCTCCTCGTATTTTTTTCGCTAAATATCCTCTCTTCTACAGCTTAGTATATAACAATTCTCATTTTATGAAGTAGTAAAATATTTTTGAAATTTCATCGCGAGTCTTCCCTCTGTGTAGAAAGAATGTTGGATATTTAATTCTATATTACCTCTTAACAATGTTATAGCTATTTTTAACGATGTACATACCTCTCTTATGAACAAAATTCTTTGTTGCGTTGAAGACATTACCATGTAATTTTTTTTTCAATTTAAAATAACTGAGTTCATAGTCTAATAACAGATTTACATCATGTAGTAAATGAAGCATTTAAAAATAACGAAATGATTGTGTAAACAGTGAAAAAATGTGAGACAGAGCGGAATAGGTCCGGGTTTTGTGCTGTGGACGTGGACGTGTAGGCTAATGCATCTCCCCACCGTCAGTGTGCTACCATTCTCACGTACAGTCTCCACCCTAGAAGACCTAAAGTGACTGTACTGCTCATGCCTCGTATTTGGACAAGTTACGCAGATCTTGATTCTGGTACTGAACGCGTGAGTCAATGAGTGAATGCGAGGAAAGCTCTGATTTCAGATCCGTCCGGTCGCAACCCACATCAGACCAAAATATATCACATTTCTTCCTCCTTTGAGAACAGGGAAGCAACATATTTATAAGATTCTATCAGTTATTAATATTTGCATACGACTGCTTTCTAAAGCCTCTTATCTTATGAATCTTATAAATCAAGTAACTAATGCATAAATTTCCATAACAATTAAACACACGTTCAGGAATCAAAACCATATTTCAATGAAACAAATGTTATATCCTACAAGTTACGAAAAAAAGTACGAAAACACTATACAGCAAAAAGGAAAACTATCGTTTCATGCTTCAGTCATCTAGGATCTAAAAAATATTGATACTTCTTATCATGTCCGTGAGTTTCTCTCCGCAATCGTTCATAGGGACGTTACCACATTTTAAACTTGCGATATCAAGAAATTGAAGGAAAGAACTCAGTATCTTCAATATCTTGTATTATACAGCGTCAGATTCCCGTTATTAAATCGTTTTAACAGCCGTGTAAGTTATAACGAGTACATATAATGTTGTTGTTGTTTGTTTGTTGTAGTTTGTTTTTTTGTTTTTTTTTCAGAAATAAGGTTGGCATTTGAAATTTTATTGGACATCTCATTATATTTTGGCCTTTGTTAATTCTACAGTATTGCATTATGTTTATATTTGCTTACTAATACATTTTCTCCTAACACCAAAACTTCTTAACAATCACTATTTCCAGGGATCATAATTTAAACCACTAGTTATCTCATTTCTTTTACCAACTGCGATATTTCCGGAATCTTTGAATTAAATTTTTTAAAACAAGGTTAGAATTTTAGTGAACAAAATTCACTGACAGGTTTAAAATACGTAAATTGCTTTCTCGTGCGCAAGGAAAAGTCAACATAAATGTTTAAGGGTATTCGAAGCATTTGTCTCCAATGTGTAATTAGGATCTAAAAAATAGTTTTGGATATACAATCTTACATAATGTAAAATTTGTGCAATGTAGTATAGAGAAGTGAACATGAAATTTGATAGCAAGAGTGCAAAACACATTAATTCAGTAAACACTTAATGCTAAGGAAAAATGATACTCATTGAGTCTTACAGGTTTTATTTTCTTTATAAATTAGCAAGATTAAAAAATAGGCAGTGACCGATTAATAATAATTTTAGTATATCAACTTTTAACTAAAAACAGCAGCTTGGACACTGCTAATGGCTGTGCGCACGAAAGGCAGCAACAAGCAGCACTACTCGAGTGCTAATTGTTTCTCTGACTCGGGTATACTCTCTATTAAATCTAAACTTCATGAACTATTATAGGAACTCTAATCTCATAGTGTTTTACTGCGAATCTGTTGGATAGTAGGGCACTCGTCTGAGATTTTTCATATTTAAATACCAAAAGTGAGGGGTCTATTGTGATGTAAATTTAATTGTTTCATCCAAATTATAAATTGTAAAGTATGTACGTCGACAATAAGTTTAAGCTATGAAGTATGAACATTATAGTAAATGTGTGTAATAAATCCGTTTATATATTACCTCTATGCATATACAAGGTGAATTAGATACAAGATTATGTATTTCATTGGAACAAAAACTTCTGTTATATATCAGAAACCCTTTAGAGTATTTTCCTTTAATCACGCAATAGATTTTTATTGATTACCAATACTTCTATGTACTGGCAATGAGAATGAGTTTTTTCATTGACACAATTGTTGTACTACTCAATTATTTCTTATTATATTAATATTTATTTCTGTTACATACTTCAAGGCTAAAATAATTAACCTCGCTATAGTTAATATTGCCCAGTTTTGTGTATAGTCTTGTTTGCTTATCTTAAACATTTAGTTCTTTGGATGAATGTTTCTAGATCATTCTTCTCCAGAAAGTTTGATACACCAGGTATCCTCGTTCACCAAGAGACATATAGCCTATTTTTCGAATAATTCGAAGCTCTGTCTTTCTTCAAGTTCAGCTGCAAAAGTGCGAAGAAAACCGAACAACACTCTGCTTTCTTGAAGCAGCTACGGCCCTAATCAGCCCGCGTCTGAGATTTGTGTTGCGGCGTCTCCTGGAACTGTGACTTGGGCGCGCGACTATGAATATTTCATTTATGGAAATGGAGGCCGTAGCGGCGACAGCGACCGCTACCCACGGTGAAGTCATGCTTCTGTCGGCAAACGTTGTTGCATTTTCAGTTGCAGTTGCATCAGATGGAATCAACATCGGCACCTGTCATTTCTCACGTTTGTTTTGCGGGTTATTAGAGGAGACGCAAATCACAGCGACGACGGAACAAGAAAGAATTTCTTCAACAGCAGAGGATACAAAATAAAGTACTATTAGAACTGATAAGAATGATAAGGAGATTATGAAATACGAATATGAGTTTTCGAAAATAAATTGCAAAAAAAAAAAACACACACGCACACACTTCAATTAGGTTTTTTTCTTACAAACAGAAACTATACTAATTTAATATTGGTTTGGCTGAAAAACAATGTACACATGGAACAGTCGTAGTGTCGGTACCTTGGCGTTCACTCTTTACGAATTTTCTTAGGGTTTCATGAATATTACTAAAATTTCATGTCATATTTGCTATTTAATCATTGCTTTTTTGTGCAAAGAAATATTCTACTCTTATTATAGAGCAATTATTGTAAGTTTAAATCGGTTATCTCGTAAATTTATATTGAACTTTATATATAGGGGGTTTTTAATGTCATAAATTGAATGGCACATGTGTCAATGTTGTGAGAATTCGTTTTACAACGTTATTATACGAGCATTAATTGTAAGTTTAAATCGGTTTCGTCTGTAAAGGAATCAGTCCCTTCCCTTCTGAGATACATCCGCTGGGCGTTCACCTCCATTTGACTTTTGTGGAATATTTTATGCTAAAGCACTGCACAACACTAGCTACCGATGAATATGGTATGATAAATGACTCATTTTCCCGAAGCGCAGGCGCCACTCTGTGACACATGGCTAGTCACAGGTATCGGTATTACAAGATATAATAAATCATCGATAAACCAGTAAATTAAGAATTCTTTTATTAAAAATTTACTTCAAAATGTTCTTATATTAACTAAATTCGAGAGTTACTCTGTACCCTAACAAAATAACACTAACAGTAAAACATATCAAATAAATAGATATGTTTGTTTTAATGAATTTTTAACATATCATTAAATTTCATCAAAATAACAAATTAAATTAACTTAATGTCTATAAATTCTTTTTTTTTAATTTACTGAAAACTATTTTTATAATACATAAATCCGTGCGTACCTCGTTCCCCTCATATTGTTGTGTACATGATTGAAATTAAACAAATAAAAGAGTATTTTAAAATTAAATAAATTCAGAAAAAAATAGAAAATTAAAGGTAAAAGAAATTAGGTAAAATAACGCAACAAATTATTCGTTTTGCACATTTGGGAACCACAGAATATTAAGTTCAACAAGTTCAAAACACATTTTTATTTAATTAAGGCAATTGAAGTTATGTGGACCTATCAAAACATAACACATTTTTAAGTATGAGTCTGATTAATAGTTCTGGTTTACAAATTTAATATCTACAAATTATTGTGAAACTTATTTGAGTTTGCTACATTTCAAAATGTAGCGTCGAAATTTAACGGACCGTAATTGACAATTATCCTGTTTATGTACTGATCCGGAAATCTAGAATTTTAAATTTTTAATAATGACAATGAACTTTAATGCCATGAAAATATCTAAATAACTAATATATAATAAATAACTAATATAACTAATAAATCTCACCCCCGAAACTCTTGTAAACCTTTATTCAAGGAATTAAATATCTTAACATTTCCCTGCATTTATATTTATGAAACAGTCGTGTTTGTTAAGACCGAATTACTGAAGTGCCACCCTTTCTTTATACGAAACAGTCTCGTTCACGAACACTATACACGCAATAGTAGTAATATTCATCGCCCTAGAGTGTCAACCACTCTTTGCCAAAAGGGACCATACCATTCGGGAATCGTTCTATATAATTCCCTGCCCAAGAATATAAAAGATATAATGAAATTGAATCTGTTCAAATCCGCGTCTAAAAACTACCTCCTGCACCAGTGCTTCTACAATGTAAAAGAATTTATTGATTTTAACAAAAGTTAAATTCGTCTTGTACTTTATCA
>NNCF01125921.1:1852490-1866707 GCA_002313205.1 Laupala kohalensis
TGGCTCATATTAATTTAGTTTTATGTGTACTCAACTTTGGCACGGTTGTGTACATAAATTCTGTAGCCCCATCCTGGCCCGGGTTTTTCTCCGGTTTTCCTTCTGGTAGAGGCGGATTTATTATACAGGTTCTCTAGGCTTTGTCTAGGGGTGTGCTTATTGTGGACCTAAATCTTGAATTTAGTGTTTTTTCAACTCTTATGATTTTTAAACACTATACTCAGAATAATCTATAGTTCGATAAAAACTTGTGCATGTAATTTTTTGCGTAAAATTACAAACATATTGACATTCTATTAGTATTATAACTCGCAGCTAACTTTTTATCTTATCTAGGAATTTTTGCTGAAATTTTTGAATCCGCCTCTGCCTTAGGGCCCTTGATCGNAGGTCCCTTGCTTGCTTACGGAGAGTAAATTAGTTTATTGTCCTCCACGTGGTCATACGCAGTTTGTACTGTTTTTTGACAATAAATTTATTATTATTATTATTATTGTTATTATTATTATTATTATATTTTCAAATTAAATACTTGAATATATTTTTGGACGCAAATTACATTTATTTTGAATTTAGACGTATTACTTTTCCTACGAAATCAATGAATTACAACCATTTAATGTTTATTTATCAAAATATTCTTTATATTAGTTTTATAACTTTTAAACTTACAGATATTTGCGGCTTTTACTTACATATTCTTAGTTTTCTGAGTTAGTTTATTTATTGTTTCTCATGAGTAACAATTAGCCTTGATCTCAAACAAATATGAAGAGATGGTGAAAAAAGATTACGAGGGTATTATATATATTTAATAGACAGAAAATACCAAATGGAATTAGAAGACATTCTTTAATTTCACTTTTTCACATGGTCACCAAATCAATTCAGGCATTTATCTGAACGCAGGACCTATTTGTTCAATTTGGTGAGGTAGAAATCACGTCCCTGTCCATTGAGCCAGTACTTGGCAACTGTTTTCACATCTCTGAAGATAGTCTTGTTCCTGATAAATGTTCTTTCAATGTCGGAGAAATGAAATAGTCACTAAATGCGCAACCCGGGCTGTACGGCGGATGGCTCCAGACTTCTCGCTTTAATTTATGAAGCAATTTTTGACTTTGGTGAGCAGTATGGGACGTGGAATTGTCATTGTCATGCAATAGGGTTTCAGTTCTGGTGCGGTTACATGCATTGTTACCCGTCAATCATTTTGAATCATTTCTTCAAATCGTGTCGCGTTGGTTTCTGTCGTTGAAGAACTTGTAAGGTCCCTCACCGTCCGATAGCGGTTTTCCATATCATATGTACCCTATTGAAATAGCGACACCATTTCTCTAAGTGTTGCCTGCTCATTGTTTCTTCACCATAAACTTCCACGATTTGACTGTGTTTAGATTAGGATACACTATTTTCCCATGACATACGAATCACTGCTCGCACCTGTAAGCGTGACCACTTTTCTGAATGTCTTGACATTTCAATCGCTCTGACGCCTCTGCGAACTTACACTACCTGCCCACACAACCGCTGTAAGACAACTAGCACCATCCGTCTCCACTCTGGAAAAAAATATTCCTTCCATCATAATTAATTTTCAAATACTGCTACTTGTAACTTCCTTTTTGGATCCACCTACGTATTTATAGTCAAGTTACAGCACAGAAATAATTTACATAGGTGTCCCAATTAAGTGATAATCATAGAGACACTTACAGACCAAATGAAGTTCCTTCGCGACCAACCTCCGCAATCTTACAAGATCCTATCAAGTGTTTTAGAGTCGAAAGCAAATTTTTTAATTACTTTATATTTTACTTTAATAATCTTCAATCAGCATAATATTTACAAATCAATAAAACAATATTTTAAACTAAATATTTCATTTATTATACATGGGAAAACAATTTGAAAAAAAGATCAGCACAATTTATTAGCGCTTCACATTAAATCTGATATTTTGTGAATTTGATGGCGTGTCTAACAGGAGATTTATCTCCAAGGAGGGAAACAATAAATCAGAGCAGTTCAATTGTCAAACGGGTGGATAGTGGTTAATACCCCTGTGATCAAGCAGGAATCTCAGATTCGATTCCTGGCTCTTCGCCATTTTCTCCTGACCGAAAGTTATCAGTTAAATGATGTTGGTTGAACTAATGCATATCCCTGCGTTATACCATTATAAACACTCAGTCCGAAATGTGAATGGAATAAATGGGTAGGCGTGGCTTTTACATTTCCCCTTCTAGAGCGGACTTGATTGAGACATAAGTACTCATAAGTTTAGGACATAAGTTCTCTCTAACACCTAAAAGTGTGTTATTTGCATGATCTTTGCGAAATTTTCACACCATGAAATTGGTTTTTTACCTATGCTGAGAAGGGAGAAGTAAGGGATCATAGACACCTCACATTAGAAAAGACTCTATAAAGCTCAGGGGTATCTGTATGAAAATTTCACACCGATATATGTTAAAACATAAAAGTTACGGTGAGATGAAAAAAGTACGTTGCTTATTTTGCCTCCCAAAGTTTAATAGTAACATATTTAATTAAACATTTATTAAATTACAAGACTAAAGTTTCCTGAGTAGTCACTCATGAGTGGAATGAAGGCGGATATAATTTCATTGTATAATACTAGCTGATTACCCGGTGTTGCCCGGAATTTTTTTACTGTTAGACCAATGAACCCACTTGCTGGGAACCGCGCAGATCGAATTTTCGCTTCCGAGGCAAGACACAACGGCAGCAGCGCGGCTACACCATTTCATTAAAACGATTTCAAAATCTAAACCATTCGTTCAAATTTTACGATTTAAAGATGTATTTACTCTTCGCTAAATGCAAAAAAAAAAAAAGTACTAAATTTTATTATTTTTTTCCTCCTTGCATTATACTCTTAAATTGAAGTATTTAACACTCCAACTTTTAAAGAGGTTTTATCGATAATGTAGGTAAACCTTCGTAGATAGACGTATCCTGTCGCGTACTTTTTTGCGGAACTCTTTGAGACAAACAATATTGCCATTCGCAGTTATCATCTTACTGTAACCGTTTAGGCGGCGTAACCTCTCTTTTTATCCGATTTCATTAACATCCATGGTCAAAATCATTTTCTATTTTTTCATACATTTATAAAATAAAAGTTAGCATATGTTCACCTTGAGCATCTTAACTATATCTTTGCCAAGTTTCATCACTATGGTTTTGTGGTTTAGTAGTGATCAAGCAACAAACAGACAGATACACTTTCGCGTTACGCTTTTATATTTAGTATGGATTCAATTATCCAGTTCTATAATGAATGATAAAATCAGATATCTCGGTCAAACGATGGATCGTTGTTTCCGGAGCATAATAGAACGTATTTGTCAAATAACTTTCTTGTATTCTATTAAATAAACGTTTGTTGATATTTTGTTGATAATATAACACGGAGTTTACTATTTTTATTCTTGTCTTAGAGGTGTGCTGAAAAATCCGCTTCTGCCTTAGGACCCTTATCAAAATTGATGGTATCGTCCCTTGCTTGCTGCTTCCGGAGAGTAAATTAGTTTATTGTTCTCCACGTGGTCATACGCAGTTAATAACTGCTTTTTTGGCAGTAAATTTATTAGTTAAATGCTCTCACTTACTCGTTATGTGCTCTGTAGCCCAGGGAAAAGAGATGTGGAGCAATACGCTTCGTTAAACTTGATACAGGTGTCGTATTGAATGTTTTCTCTTTCGCTCTTCCATTCCTCCTCTCGTTTCAATCGTACCGTCCTTCCTCATAGCTTCACCCACCAGATCCAATATACACATGCGCGCGAGACAAGTGTCCACCCGTTTGAAATGAAACCAGAGCGTTTTGGCAGACACACGCTTCTACGGTTGTGTTTGGACTTTCCGGAAGTTCAAACAGTCGCTGGGACGCTCGGATGAGTAAAAAATGTACTTTTATTATAACGTTACAGGGAAATTTATCTGCCGCATTTTTCTGTTTGTTCAGCCACACTTCAATCAAATAACTGTTCCTAGAGCAATAGGTTTTCTCTCGCCGTATTTACAACTCATTCGGTTTTTCCTCCTCTCTCTTAGTGTGTTTTGAGCTGCATTGCAGGGATATCAGCTGGTCTAGGCGCCCTTTTGGACTCCAACAGTTGGCTCATGTTTCACCGTAGGTTTCGTTTTCTTCTTCTCTTTTCTCTGGCAACCCCACTGCAATCATATTCATCCTCTCGTCGTACACGCTCCGATTCTTCTCCAAATCACCGCTTAACTGCGTATAGTCTTGTTTTTATGTCTGTCTGTTCATCCACATTGAGGTTGGAAATCTGCCAGCTATCCCTTCATAAGGCTCGCTCTCCAAGGGAATTGCTGGAGGGTGTAAAAGAAGTGGAGAGCTGAAATGACGATTTGAGGATCACAAAAAAGATATGAATCAAATGGATTTAAAATGTTGAACTTTCAATTTTTTTTTAACGGTAGTTATGGGTTAATATATTTAACTTTATTGTCTCCTACATTCAGAATTCGATAGGACACCCATATGTACAAGTGAGGAGGCTGTTCTTTTTTTCTCGACTCCTGTAAACGTCATATTTTTTTATTTGTGTTGAAGAGTTTTACACCAAGCATTACAGATATTACGTATGTTAGACTGATTTTATCTTGGTGTTCTACGAGGCAAGTATAATATAAAAATTCTCTTCTGTGACATCTTAATCAGTAACATTATCTGAAAGTAGATTCCAAATGAATTAAATTAAATTATATCTTGTTTGTGAACAATATTTAATTCTTACTTTGAAATGAATAAAAAATATTTGAAGGGGTTATCGCTGCTTGGAAATTGATAATTATACATATTGTTGTCATGAGACATGTAATATTTTTTCGTGTTTGAAGGTTGATTATTTATCTAAGGTCTCATCTGAATTTTCTTTTCAAAAAAAAAGTTCATTTCTCAACTTAACGTAATTAATTACATCATTTTTAGTACACAAAAATCTTATTCTATGCATGTAGAAAATATGAAAAACTGGTGAAAAACAACACATTAGATTTATATATAATTGTAACTGAGGTAGTAAGGGATCATTTAAATTTATGTAGTATTTTGTTTTAGTGAATATTTTGGGGTGACTTATTTAGAAAATCTAAAAGACATTATTATATCTATAAAATTCAATTAAAAAAACAAACTTTCAAAATACTGCTGGAGTGTTGAATATCGCTCTCCAATGTGCAACCCATTCATCTGAGAAAGAAGTTTACTATGTAGGTTGTAAGAAATTTTGCTATTTTATTTCCAAAACCAATACTTCTCTTTGAATTGAGCATTTTTCGTGTAATAAGTAAAAGAAACTAAAAAACAAGGTGATTTTATTGAGGCGCATTTTCATTTTTTTTAATTCTCTAGGGGAAAGAATTTGACATTCGTAATCAGTGCGTAAACTATACGTGACGTAAAATTCAGACAATATAGGTAATATACTGAAATACAGAATCAATCCTCGATATCTATTTCTCTGACGGAAATGTTATCTAGGTTGAAGGAAATAAACAAAATTGTTAACAACACTACTTTTTATTTGAACGTATGGCATGTATTAGAAAAAATAAAAAGGTTTTTATATTCTTTTTCACACTTTTTAAAGATTTTTGTTTTGATTAAAGTTCGTAATTCAATAACGCTTTCAATATAAAATGTTCCCATTGCAGGAGTATAAATTCAACGCTCTCGAACGATCAAACGATTCGTCTGACAAAACAGAAATGTATATGTAAGTACGTTGTAGGAAGTTTTATCTAGTACAGTTCGTGGTTGTTTTTTTTTTAAATTATTTATCTCAAAAATGTATAGTTTTATAAAATAACCGAAGATTTATTGTTGTTCTTAAAGTAAAAAAAATAATATTACTTAAATGAATATACCCGGAGAATAATGGTAAAATTAGTAATCAGCACCTCGAAAATCGAAGAAAGCAAATTATAAGAACATATCCAAAACTGTCCGTTTAAAACTATCAGATGTTTTAAATAAAACCGAATTTTTAAGTAACATTTCCTGGACGGGTCGTATTGTGCCTAACTTACAGTAAATTTTACCTTCATATATTTTACTAAAAATGAAATGATTAGTGATTATATCTTGCTTTCATCCGTTTTGTTTCCTTTAATCCGTCGAGTTAAATGGATTTTTTAAATTAATTTTCTATCTACCAATTGATTAATTTTCTTCATGCACTTGGAATGAATGCGTAGGAATAAAGCGAGTTTTTCCTTCTCTAAAACATTATGGGCCTGTGTATTCGTATAAAATGACAGAAATTAGAGTTATGACTTAGAAGTGGCAAATCCTAATAATAGTAATGAACCTCAATCTAAATTATTTTTCAGCGATTCAGTTCAAAGATGTGTGATGCTAAAAGATTAAAAACAGTAATGAGTTGAAATCATGGCCAAAAATCCCTTTTGCCGAGTCGAAGATAAAGTTTTATAAGAGGTCTCAACTCGCACTATATATTTAATTACCACCTCGAAGTAATTATAGATAAATGGTCAATTAACGTTACGATTATCCCCGCTCCAGGGTAATAGGTCCTCCCACTTTTATTTGGTACGCTCCTGTGCGCGATATTTCACTGCCAGAGAAGCACCACGCTGCCTCGCTCCGCGTCGGGGATCTTGGTAGTGTCTGTAGCTCGTACGCCCTTTGTTTATCCCTGCCTGCATCCGCGTATCAGGCGCAGTTGTGTCCTGTTTTACTGTCCCGCTGTTAAGTGGATTGCTCTGGAGTTAAACGAGGCAACCGAGCAAACATGTGGACAGTAATGTGCTTCGAAGCGAGAACGCAACGGCACATCCCACTGGTCGGCTGTTCTGAGACGACGACGCGATGCGACGCGACGCGACGGTGTGAGTCCCGCTTCAACTGCCGCGCGAGCGTCCTACTGGAGCAGCTCAAGGGGAAGGACCTGAGCAGGGTAGCTATGAGAAGGGATGTGGTGGAAGGACATTGTGTAGAGACGACAACGGCGAGCAAATATGGCCGAGCTTGCTCGGTTTGCTTCTTTGGTGGAACGTCAGATCCGGAAATATATGACTGTGATTGACTGGAGCGCTCGCTCATATTGCATTGATTGAGAGACGCGGTGATATACTAACACGAAGCTATTGTGTATTGAGTTTGCCGGCTAGCCACGATGAGCGTGGTTTAGCGCAGAGTAAATAGCTTTGGATCTCTCCTCTGAGACAGTGATGGTGGATACGGCTTTGTATAGTGATACCTTTTATGGATCTTCTACAAAGAGTGAGCATCTACAACATAAAGCTCATTTAATGTCCTGGGATATGATATGTTAAAATTTTGAAGTGATAATTTGGTCACGTACTCTTTTAATTTCCCCTAATTGCATTGGCATTATACGAGCAAGTGAACTGCCATTACAGTCACATAAGAGTGGAATGTAAATCAATTTACTGTAATTGGCTAAAAGTTATCACAACAGTTGAGCATGCTGTACAAGATGGTGATTCACCGCTGAAGCGTAAACCAAGATTGGAATTTTAACAGAAGTTAAAATTCAACATAATTTTAATCAAAAGAACAATCTTGCATCTTCTTTGTATTGGCTCTGGTATCACGTACGCTAATATTACAACATTATAATTACAAGCAACACGGATAGAATCATTGAAAATTTAATTTCGTCAGGCAATTTTTGTCAGAAGATTTCTTTCGATGACTGAAGTTAATGATTTTCACAAAAGTATGAGTAGAGATCCACTCTGAGCGAGGAGTTATTTCAGTCCGAGTTGAAATTAAGTTCAAACGAGTTGAAATATCCTCTCATTGAATTGAATTTCACTCAAGTGCAGTGGAACTGTACAACCTAAATATAACCATCTGTAAAACTTTCTGAGAGTTCATTGAAATCAGTTAATAATTGTGGTATGTTTTTTCTAGATATACCTAAAAAAAAGTTTTTTCATTTATTAGCCAATAATTTTTAATCAGTTTAATAATTATTTCAAACCCTTGTAGAAGAATTTAAAACAAAATTTACTCCATCGCGTTATAACTGAGCTGAATTAAGTTAAACTATTTATGAAACACAAATTTTAAAAGTTATATTTAATTAATTTAGAAGGTAATTGTGTTATCCTAATAAGAGAGGAAATAATATATCCAGACTTTTTTACACATGGCTGTAATATCGAATACAGAAGTTAATTACATCATGATTTAAATGCTATCTGCCCCGTGTTGCATAGAATCTCGTATGAAAGAATGGAAAATTTGTGGTTGTTTGGTGGTTTAATCAATCGTTGCTTCTTGCTTATCTGAGAGTCTGTTTCTACCACATGAGTGTTCCTGTATGTACCTACATGTGTGGTTTTCAGTTTTAACGATCTTTGTTAATTAAAATGTAACATTGTAAGCCAGTACTGTTTACTCACTGCCCCGTCTCGCTTGCGTTCAATGGACTAAGGTTGTGTTGCTACGCTACATCTTTAATGTTGTTCGCTTTGAAGATCGCGATTAGTTTGAAGCAATACTGTTGGCATCGCATCACAGATTTAGAGATGAGAGAGGGAAGTTAACAATTTCCCGAGTTTTAAACATATATTTTTTCCGCGTCTCTATTTCCTGACACTTAATATTATTTCCGACATTTTTCTTTATGTTATAGTTTTGGAATCACTCAGCATTTCAGTTGGTACATTTTAATAATATATTATAGGATGAAGTGCTCTGTACATTTTTTAGATTATTTTCAAATTAATAATCTTGAGTTTACTTGTTACAATGTAAGTAAATTCCATAATAATATTAGTCTAGGTTCCTTTCTAAAACTGACAGACAATTACAATAGAAAATCTAACTCATCACGTCTTCATAATAAAATAATAAATGAAAATCTTTGTAGTTTCACCGTTCACATCCCTGGTAAATGGTCATTATGGAAAATTCATAAAGTTTGCAAAAAGGATGGCAGGTCTTTAATATAATTAAAAGTAATGCTATCCTCAGCTTTCATTTAAAAAGTTTCTTCTATAATCATTCATCTTTTTTCAAGTACTGGCTATGACACAGGAATCTCTTAAATTGGGGATGATCCTCACCGCCAGGTAATAAACTAATTGTGTTATGTCGAGACTGAGATTCGAACTCGGGACCTAGAGCTTAACGCGCTCTATGCGCTTACCAACTACGCCATTCCAGTCTGCCATTAACATTCAACTTGCGAGACCCACAGACATCTGAGGTGGTCTCATAGAAACTACACTCCTCATATGACGCGACTCCCGTGGGAAGTACTTTGACTAGGGTCAGTATTATCCTATACTGATTTATAAACTCATAGCAATATCTTAAATTGCTGTGAACCTCACCGCCAGGAAACAGATTAATTATGTTATATTGAATAAAATTGGAGGCGGGACCGAGATGGGCGCGTTAAGTTCAAGGTCCCGAGTTCGAATCTCGGTCCCGTCTCCCATTTTCATTCAACATACATAATTAATACTAGCAATGACTTATCTCGCAACAAGTTATGATTTTTGTGTAAGTAATCGTTTTTAAATCTCCTTGATATCTACCGTAAATGTTTGTCGCATTAAATTGTCTAAAAAATTGTAAATCAAACCATTTGTGATAAATAAAATGAAGAAGATGAACGTAGAGTGAAGCTTGTCAACACTATAATGTTACGCGTGCTCACTGAATGCCTAAAAAGAAACAAAGAAATACAGTTGACAATCTGCTGTTCGCCGAAAATCTACACTATGTTAATTTAATGCTACTTTATTGATGTACTTTTAAAATATCCAGGTAGTATTTTGGCACCGAGGAACATTGAAAAACGTCTTTGGTGTTTCCTCAACGAAATGTATTATTCATGTTTCCAGACAACTGAAGGTTTTGCGTTTACCATCGTACAAAACTCAAATCCCCTTTTATATACTTAGTAGTATTATGATTAGCTGGTTACCCCCGGCTTAGCAAAAGTGAAACTTGGGATATTTTTTAAATATATTTAAACTATTAGTATTGTTAATTATTTCTGTAATATAATATATTCAAGTATATAAACTACAAGCTGCTTTCCCGGCGTTGCCCGGGATTTTTCTTAAACCAGCCTCTTTAAACTCAAATAAAAAATATATATCTGTATTGTTGGATCAAAATACTCTGGCTTACTGGTTTTCATAAATATATACACAGCGTCCTAATTCTGAAAATTCCTAATAATACAAATTTAATACAAAACTTTATTCAGTACACCATTTTGAGTTTCACTTCTAGCAGCAAGAATAAATAAATCCTTGGACCATTGAGCAAGCAACGTTTTGTCCGTGAGAGAAACAAAGAAATCAAAACGTAACCAATTAGCCTTGATGACCACTTAACTCTTAGTTAGGGTCATCATATAATCTGAACCCCCATATGACCTGAACTGAAACCCCCATTTGACCTGAAGTGAAACTTAAACACCCACACACACACACAAATGATTACCCGGCGTTGCACGGGATTTGTCTTTAAACTTCTTTTTCTCAGGAGAAAATAAAATTTATCTATATTGTAAGATCAAAATACTCTTACTTACTGGTTAAAAACAACATGCACAACATCCTAATTTTTCATATTCATAGTAACACAAAACTTGACTATATACACTATACAGTTTTGCGGGAATTGCGCCGGTCGAATTTTCGCTTCCGAGGCTTGACGCGGTTGCACCATTTCATTTAAATACTTGTAAAACCTAAACTTTAAGTAAAAGTTTTACGATTTAAAGATTTTTGTATATTTGTAAAAAACAAATAGTTCATTAAATTTGAAGATGATTTATTTTTTCCTTCTTAAATTGAAGTATTTTAACACTTCTATTTTTAATAACGTTTTATCGATAGTTTAGGTTAATATTTGTAGATAGACATATGCTATCACGGACTTTTTTAATAGACCTCTTTGAGACAAGCAATATTGCCGCTTGTAAGGATTACCCATCTCTAAAATACCTAGCATTTAGGCAGCATAAGCAAATATTACTTTCTTTTTTTCCGATTTTATCGACATTTATTGTCAAAAATCACTTCTATCTTTCTCATCACACGTTTTAAAAATAAAAGTTAACCTATGTTCATCCCAGTCAGCTGAACTATCTCCTTGCTAAATATCGTCACGAACGGTTCTGTGGTTTAGTCGTGATCAGGTAGCGAACAGATACTTCGCATAATCGCGTTACACATTTATATATTAGTAAGAATATATAATAATTAATTAATAATAATAAATAATAATTAATTAAATGTACGTACTCAATAGGTTTATGCCTAAGGATTTTAGTACTATTTATAATAATATTTGAAATACGTATCAGCCTTTGTGTGTAACATAATAATGCACGAAATACAGTAAAAAATCTACTGTAATAATTTAAAAAATATTTACAAGAATCTAATAACTACAGATTAATAGTAAACATTATCATTAATTTACCAACAGGTAACGTAACAATAGGCTAAATATTTATTTGTTAGTCAACAAATAGACAAGAATCTAATTTAGAGTCGATACAGGTTTACGGAATCCGTACCGCAAAGTTATTGAAATATTAATTCCTATACACTGTACTGTCTCATAAGTAGTTAAAATTAGGTAAGTAAAAATTTTTCATATTCAATATTTGTTACTTTTCAGCGTTCCAAAACATACAACTTGTTTGGAAAATTATTCTTTAAAATGTTCTTATATTATTGTTGCTCTTCTCAACATTTTGAGAAAATATTCTTTCGAATCAAATCTTAAAAACTACACTGGGGTGTCAAATGCCCCGAAGAGAAAGAAAATCGGCTGGACTTTACGTTCAAATATAAAAACAACAAAAGCAAGTGCACCTCCCAAATGCAAGTGTAGTGAATTGTGTAAAAGAAAAGACAAAATCGTATTAATGAAATTGGTATATCTCCATTATATGAGTTTTTTCTTCAATACTGAAGCGAACCTTATAAAATTATTACCTTTATTCTAAATATATTCTAATGCATATAATACCTCGTAGAATCGGAAAGTTCTCTTCAAAAATGTCCAGCCAGATAATAATTACGAAGTATATTTTATTAACGGGCGGTGAAGGTCAGGCACTGAAGTTGAAAGGCTGTAAAGGCTAAAGAGGTTGAAAAGTTTCAGTGACTTAACATAATACTTGTTTCATCGATTATTGGTCAGCTCTTTATAATGCGCCTTGACTCTTTATAAAGAGGCTGATTTTACTATCGGACTGCGATATATTATTATTATTATTATTATTATTATTATTATTATTGTACATTATTGCCCTTTGGACAATGTTTAACTTGAACACATCTTCTGATTATTCCTTTTCCTTCTTCTTCTTTTCTTCCCAAAATCTCTTCATTCTTTGGCTATGTTCCTGTTTCCTTTGTTCCAAACTTTCCGTTTTCTTTTTTCCTTTTACTTCGAATTTTATGTTCTTAATTTTTCTTATGAATTCATCTCTTGATTTATCATTTCCCTATTAATTCCTGCTTCTCTTAGATCATCTTCTATTTCTTGAAACCAGTTGGTTTTTATTGTTGAGCAGTTTACTACATTAAATATCTTCTCTGTGCGCCCGTTGTTGTTCATTCTATGTATGTGTTCATAAAACGCTAGCCAGCGTTCTGACCATGTTCGTGAGTCTGTTTGTGTGTTCAAATAGTTCTTTGGTTGGTCTCTTCTTCCATATACCATATCTTTGTATTACTCCAAAAAATTTCCTGAGGATTTAAGTTCTATTTTTTCTGTCTCTGCGATACCTGATGCTCCGATTGTGGTCGTTTCTGATGCGTAGAGTGCTTCTGGTAACACAACCATATTGTAATGCCAGAGTTTGGCCTGTCTTGATAGTTTCTTTTATTGTAGTGCATCCATGAGTTTTTGTAGACTTTCTGCAGTTTCTCTGTTCTTTCTATGTTGCATGTCTTGTTTGATTCTCCCATCTGTATGTATTCCCCCAGATACTTGAATTTTTTTCATTTTTTTCACTTTTCCATATTTTGTGTGCATGGTGTGTGTGTTGTTGTACTTTCTTTTCATGTACCGAGTTTTCTCATACGATATTTGCAGACCTGTTGTGACCGAGATTTCATGTAGAGTTCTAGCGCTTCTTGTGCTTCTTGTCTATTGTTGCTGATTATTGACAAGTCATCAGCAAACACTAGGCATTTTATAATTGTGTTTTCACGTGTTCTTCCTAACTGATTCCCTTTTACTTTTTCTTCCCATTTTGTATAACAGTGGTGAGAGACCATCCCCTTGTCTGACTCCTGTACGTATCTCGAATGGTTCTATTTCTCCCATAAATATTATTTTGGATGTGGTGTCTGTGAGAGTTTGTTTTATGAGTGATGTAGTTTTTCTGTCTACTCCATATTCTTCAAGTGTATCAAAGAGAGTCTGTCTGTCTATGAAGTCATACGCCTCCTTGAAGTCCACAAATATAACTACAGAATTGTTTGTCTGTCTGACTTTCAGGAGTGTTCGCAGATTCCAAATCTGTTCAGAACATGATCTTCCTTTTCTGAATCTTACTATATAATTATTAAGGTCTGTCTTATCACCCTTTTTGTGCAGTGAATGGATTAATGCGCATTTCCATTCTTGTGGAATTTCCTCTGTAATCCATATTTTGTATGAATTTTGTGAATTTTATTTGTGATGTTTGAGTCTTTAAGTTTCCAGATCTCGGCGATAATGCCATCTTCTCCTGGTTCTCTTTTTTCTTTAGATTCTTTATGATCATTTCTACTTCTGTGAATGTGGGCGGTTTTGAGTTTGGGTTTGGTATTATTTTCATGAAATTTAACTTTTCTTTAGGTTTCTCACAGTTGAGGAGGTTGTCAAATTATTTTTAAAGAATTTCGCAGTTTTCTTTAGTGTTTGTTTCTAGGGATCTACTTGTCCTTTTAAAGCAGATATTTGGAGGCTGATAACCCTTTATATTTTCCCTGAAAATTATGTAAAAAATTCTAGTGTTGTTTCTCTTGAAGTCTTCCTCAATTTCGTTTAGTCTATTTTTGTCATAAGCCTTTTTCACTCTTCTTATATTTTTTGATGATTGTTTCTGGACTTTGTGAAAATCCTGGCATGTTTCTGGCGTTCTCTTACTGATGAACTTTTTCCATACCAGGATCCTTTGTTCAAAGACCTGATCA
>NNCF01125921.1:1866822-2025352 GCA_002313205.1 Laupala kohalensis
CCTGTTCGGCCACATGTAACTGTTTTGTCCAGGTGACCTGGGATTGCAAATTAGATTTCATCCAGGCTGAAACACACGGACACACTTTGCGTGACGTTCGGTGTTCGAACCAACGAGCCGTACGGGACGACGCGCTCAATTGGGAAATTAGATAGAGCATGTGTAGTCGATCGTTTGCTCTGGAAGCGTTTTGGAGAGAAACTGGAGTGAGGAAATGTTTGTCTGTTCCATAAATTGCATTTTGTGAGTGCTTTTTCCAGAGTCAAATGCAAATGTTTTAGATAAATCATATTTCAAAGTAACATCATCCAATCAGAAAATATAATATTATGAATGGTGATGTGTTTGCCCTTTTCAAGCTCTAATATGAATTTTGTGTATACTTTTCGAATATCATTAGGTACCTTTACATCGAGAGGATTTTCAATACAACGCCTGAAACTGTCAATACGTTGTATCATTAGTGAAACTAACTGAGAAAGTTTTATTTTAATCAAAGGTGTTCAGTATCCTTATAATGCCGTTCGGGGGATGCTGCTGAACTTGTGCTGCTACGTCTGCCACAGTTCAAGAAAGTGAATTGCAAAACATCTTTCCTACAAACAAACCACTCAAGAAAAATCTTACATTCAAACTTCTTCCTTAAACACAGCTCAACTTAACAGACGTGAAGTCTGCATTCATTCGCTAAAAGAATAAATACGCGTGTCAGGGGAGCGCACGTAACAGGCGTGAAAAATGTCACGCGGCTTCGCGTCGACGGGATGACATTTCCCATTTGCGAACTCTGCGTTGAATTCTCCCTGCATACCGCTTCTCCGCACTTCCTGTCCCCCACTCTTTCGTCACATTCCTCTTCCGCCATCCATGTCACACAACACCCATCCGCAAATAGTCACGAACGCGCGATGTGAGGATTCTGAGAAGAACGAGAATTTGAGAAATTTTCTTCGAAATGTCATTTAATTTCCCGCAACCAAGTGTGCTTTATGCTCACCAAACATCTTGTCGTCACCGGGGGCACCTTTTCGTTTCTCTTCCTTTGTAGTGTTAGTTTTTGAGTATCGTCTTTGGCCTAAATTCTCTTTCATTGCATTCACCTCTCTATTTGTAATATGTCATATGATGTTGGAACCATCGAATATGTTCGTCATTTTAGCGGTAATCGAAAGCAAACTTGTAATTGTTTTTAAGTGTGTCCACACTATTTTTCTTGTTTTTATTATCTATATGTAGCCATTTTACCATGAGTTCAATGACTTTTTTAATTAAGGCACATTCTCAAGCTTAATCTTCTTTTCATGTTTCATTCAAAATAAGACTTGTAATCGTTTCTGCAACGACATTAATTTGGCAAACGCTGTCCACATTATAATTTTCCCTTTTGTTTTTGCAAATTAACTTTGTTTTCTGTCCTACTCTTAAGACTGCTACGAAAATATCATCGAACTATTTAGCAATATTTTCTTCACATCCACGTTTTTTCAAAGTCTCCACGATGTTTGGAAACTGAATCTTACGACTCATGTGTACCTTTACGAAAGTACAACTCACAAATAATTGTACACATTTTCATTACCGAAAATACCAAGAAAATGAAAAATTTTGAAATTTATGTTGTTCTGTGAATCAGTCTTCCTTAGTCATCAAGATGATTTTTGAAAATGAATAGTTTTCCTTAGTCATGAAAATGATTTTTGAAAATGATTTTTGACAATATCTCTTACTTTTGCTAAGCGGTTATACGTATATCCAAGCTCCAATTTCAAAAACACCGTTGATCAATATATCTATTTATCACAGTTGTATATAGCAGATTCTAAGAACACGCCTTAATTTACCTGAATTATACTACCTCGAACAAGACTCGCTATACCATGAACCATTCTCATTAATGATAGACGATATCCACAAGCTATAGTAGGATATCTCACCACTTGTCTATGCGACGCAAATAATTGATATTTTTCTCATTTAAATGTTTTACTTTTTCAACACTTTCGTCCAACTATATTCGTATTTCTGCTTCTGACAAATATAAAGTTAGTTTTCTACACCAACCAACAACTCTTCAGCCGCATCATATTCTTTTACCTCCCTCATTTCCGTGCCATAAATAACCCCACCTCTTTCATCTACATCTTCGATATGCTTCCCGAAGCATTGTTTCTTTGAAGAGAAGGAAGCGCACTCCTATCCATCGGATTGTGTGACATAAGAAACAAGAAGGTTATACACGTTCTCGTGTTTTCATACCGCAAGAAAACACGATCGGATATGAGATGTCTTGGTAAAGAAATTGACATGCGTATCTACATACTCTGTTGGGAAATGGAGTGAAAGCAAACACAATTTTCTCTAAAATGTTTGAGATTTAATAGAAGAGAATTAGAACAAAATTTTATCTTTTTGTGGAAATAATTTACCTGTTTTTCTCTTCTGAATTAAAAACATGTTATTCTATTCCTCCAGTGTCCTACAGCTATGGATTTTCTTGTGAAAAAATTCTCAAAAAGAACCAGTATGTGAGATAAAGAATCGGAAGTTGGGGATAAAGGTTAAGACCGGGAAATCTTCGGACGATCCCACTAAAACTCGGTAGACACTTTGAATTCAAAACAATGTTCCAACTTTACCATGTCTTCTATCACTTACTGCGTGATGTCAGTCGTGTTCTGAGATTGCTTCAACTTTTGACTATATTCCTCAGTCCTCGTGCACTTTTATTGACCAATCCAATTCTCCATGTCTCCTACTCATTCCTTCATCCTCTTTTTTCTGGAGTTCATGTGCTTCATTTTCACGTCAGTTTCCTCTCACACCCTGACATTGTTTTAGAACCTTAAAATGCTTTTGAAACTGTCTCGAAATACCTTCATAAATGTAACTCCCGTAATAGAGGATACATTTTTAAAGTAATCAAAGGGGAAAGACTAATTTTTTTATGCTTTGAAAAGAGTGAGTTGCATGCACATTTCAGCACTATTAGGAAGTAGAAAGATTTTTTTGCTTTCTTTACATCGTACAGTATTTTTTACATCGACGATGTAGTCTGTGAGTTCTCTAAGTTTACTGTAAAAATAGACCACTATCTCACATTTTCTGAATGTGCAGAACCGTAAAATGTTCCGAATACAATACTTACATTTATAAATTGGTTCATTTGTTTCTAGTCAATCTTCTTTGTGAGTGTTATCTTTATTACGCCTTCCTGAAATAACTGTCCTCTTCAGACTTTCGTGCTTAAAACAATTCTCAACGTTCATTTCTTCCCGCGCTTTAGAAATTCGCGACTCACACTTCGTAATGCATACAATAATATCACAAATGTTGCGAACCTTATCTTCACCTCTCGCATCTCTACGCTCTAAAGGGCAAGCTCCAGAGGTGAGGGTTGTTTCTTTTCTCTGGTCTTAATCTTTGTTTATGTTTTAATGCCTTTTAAGAATCTTTTATAGGCGTGTAAAATTGCGAGAGAATGCTTTTGTTGGAGACGAGGTTTCACCCGTCTCTCTGACGGTTTAAAGCCTGTTTTAATAGTCATTAATGCTGGTTTAAATGCCGCGTTGTTGGTAATAGATGGACAGCCCGCGCAGGGTAAGCGTTGGCGGGATGCCAACGGCCACTGTTGCAGCGAGGATCCAGCGATACACAGGGAAGGGAAAGGGACGGTTTATTTACAAAACCAGTGACGGAAATCGATACTCCAAATGTATTTCGATGATGATCAATGAATCGTTACTTAAAATTAGTTTGTGATGAAGTACGCTGGCAATGAGTCACACGTTTTAACTTCATCACTCGTAGATGTTATATCGTTACGTAAAAACTGAAAATGTACAGAAATATTGTTTCGTAAAATAATCTGAAATTATCAAGTTATATTTAGGTGATGTGTTTACATCCTTCACGTTTCTGTTTGCGTATTACTGATCTCTTATGCATTTATAACTCCAAAAACAATTAATATATCAACACGAATCTGAAGATCTCCAATTTTTTATAACAAGGAAAATAAGCAACGTTAAGTTACATCTAACTGAATACTGTATAATTAAGATAATTTTCGTTTGTGGCAATTTTAGCATAATTATCTCAAAAATTAGATACGAGATTTATCCCTTTATACTGAATTTAATAAATGTTTAAACATATATTAATGAACTTTGATAATGTTATATATAACGGATGAAAAATTAAGAAATATATTAAATGAAAATAAATTATAATTATTTTAATGAATTAACAAATAATTGTTTTTATAAATTTGTATTTTTAGTGATCTCCTAATAGTTAATTTACTAAAATTAATTTTAAAATTCTCATTATTAACTTGGATTTCATTTAAGACATTTATTTTAATTTACGTGAGATCATCGTAAATGAAGTGATGTTATTGTGATTGATTCTTGTACAATGGGCTCTAATGACCTTGGATGTTGACGAGCCCTAAAGCCCCACAAAAAAAAAAAAAAAANAAAGATTCTTGTACACACAGATTACATGATGTTAATGAATGATGAATGAGACTGGCGGATGAAAACGCGATTGAAATAAAGGTTAATGTCCCCCCTCTCACTCCGGGAGTCGAACCCACAGGTTGAACTCTTCTCCTTCGGGTCAGCTTACTCCTGTCGAATGTTTAAAAAGAGCAAAGGAACCTCTCCAGGCGCCGGACTGCCACAAACAGATCCTATCGAACGGACGCGTGCACATTATCCAAACTTCCGAACGGGAGAGCGAGGATGAGGCGGCCGATGTAGATTCGCCGCGTTGGCAATGCAACTCTCGCTTCCCTTCTCTGTGTGCTTGTGCGTAATTAGTGTGCTTATTAAATACGGAGGCGCGTCCGTCCATCCGTTCGCCGTGTCGGCCGCTATCCTCACCCTACTTTCGTCCATGCCATATTCTTACCCTCATTTCGTCCGTACCTTCGTTTACTGTGCGTGCGCAAATACAGTCGCAGATGATCGGTGTCGTGGACATCGAAAGGAAAAATGTGCGCCTTGTTGTAAAACGGGACACGATGAACGCAATTGCTTAGAACTGTGTACATCATAAAATTACATTAATATTATCGTTTACCGTCAAATTAAAAGATAATGTAATTGATTTTCTTCAGAGCTAATTTGTTGTCAAACGAGTTTGATCAAGCATGTCTGAAAAATATTAGTGAAAATAATTGACACAAGCATAACAAACGACGTTTGTACAATTAATTATATTAATTGCATTAAAATTAATGAAAAAATGAAACATTAATTGTTTTTAATAACCAATTTCCTCTTATTATTGTGCGTGCATATTTCAGTTTTATCAATATAACGTTTATAACACTGCAAATATTTTCCAGAAATATGACCACATTTAATGCCAGAATGAGTCAGAGCGTATAATATTGCTTACTCAAATACTAGCATAAAATCACCGTGTAATTAAATTAATATTTATTATTATGGTGAATGATATTTCAAAGACAATATTACATATTATATAATAAAAAATAATATTAAAAATATCAATATACTAATAATACGGTCAAATGAAGTACATGAAAAAATATGAAGTATTTTTCAAATTTACTTAATGGTAGTTAATTACTTTATAAATAATGTTGTTCAACAGAACAGAGATAAATTATAATGAGAGAGAAGTTATTGATAATACCTGCATAAATGGTATGCTTACTTTTGCAGGAAAATTGTTAGTAATTTTTGAAACTACATTCCCAAAGGAAATGCACAACTTAATGAATAATAATAAATCAATTTTATTTTAATAATTGAATTTAAATGTAACTCTTATTAGAACGACTTGTTTCTTTCCATGGTCAGATCTCGTCTCCATTCTCAAGAGCGTTTCTCCGCATTTCCTCGCTGTTTAAAAGTATTTCCTACTTTTTTGAAATGCAAAGGAAATGTTAAAAAATACTTTGTATAATTTATTTACTGTACGATTTTGTTAATTCTACCTTAATTATAATCCAAGTGTAATGTACTTTGCAATAAATGAAGAATTAACGAAAAACATTCATATCATATTAATTTATACCATACAATTTTTGCAAGCACGTTCTGTAAAGTTTGCGAAGATGTGATTCAAGTAGTCACAGCACGATTGTGCGTAACGCGTTTCACTCCTTCGCACTCTGCTTATCCTTTTCCACATGAACACCTCAACGATCGCTCGAATTTTTTACCCTACTCGCGCTACCCCTTCCCCTCCTCTCTGCCGAAGAGCAGGCGTCGCTTATTTCGCGCATCTGGCACGGCGATCATTGCTACAACCGTCGCCCGCCCACTGCCGTGACATCGCCCTGCACTCCTGAGCAAGTTCAGTCTCGAAGTACGAGTCCACGGCAGGATAGAATTCGCTCGTTACTCGCGAGAGGGACTCGCAGAGGAAGCACACTGAACATTTTTAACGAATGCCAATTTGCGAAGTCACCTCTCCCACTTCCCAGCTTGCGCATCGTTACTGCCACTGTCCCGCTTGGTGTGTCCCGTCCAACCCACGCATTCTCGCGCTGTTTCTCCCTCCACTTAACACTTTCCTGGAGGGACATGATATTCCTCTATTTTACCTTTGTTATTGTACATTTTCTCTTGAGTTATTTTTCTATACCTGATTTACTCCTCATCAAGATTTGTCCCACAGGGGTATTAACATTCTACTTCTTGATCCCGACACATTCTACATCTGTGTCGCTCCTATCTCAGAGCCATGGGACCTACCTTTTTGTTCCAATGTTGGCAACAGATATCTCTACCAATGAATAGTTCAGTGTCTCATCCTTGTTCAGTTTCTAAATGTCTTGCGATGTCCCACTTTCTACTGATCAATATATCAATACTTTCTATTGTTTACTGCTCGAATGATCTCAAATACCTCGCGTGGGTCTCGCAAATGAGAATATAAGATTCCATTCAATATTTCCCATTCGTTTTTCGATAATTACTTCCTTTTCTTTGCACTAACACATCATCTATTGGAGATAGTTTATGACAATTTATTAAATAACAATTTCTGTTATTTAATAAAAATATTGTTTGTCATTCATTATTGTATTCGTATGCAACTAGATGAGAACTCTCATCTTAACTCGCATGAAATTTGTGATTCTTGGGCTAATGTTTCATAAGTTGTCATTGCTTTTTAATAAAATTTACAGAGAATTCTCAAAGAAAGAAAAAAAGAAATGTACAGATGGATAAAGGTTTTCACAACTCACTTCTGAGTTAAGTGATTAATTATCTTTACGCCGGGTTATTTATATATTAATATGTCGAGGATATACGCAATAATTCATGATTTTGTCAGGGTGGTCTTTCAATAACACACTGTTATTCGCGGACTTGTACAAAAATCTTCTTTGAAATCACAACACGCTAAACTAATTAACGATTGGAAACGTAACTTTAACTTTGTATTCTTTAATATTGGAGATGTAATCGAAGTTAATTTTATTTTGATGCCACATCAGCGTTTCAAGCAAGGAATAAAAATACAAAATAAGTTCATTTTTATTAAGCATGAGGAGTGAATTGAACATATAATTCATCAATTAAACTCTTTCCTTGCAGTTCTCAACTTGTCTAGTAAATTGGCTTGCAAATAATAATAATAATAATAATAAGTGTGCACTAAAATGTGCTACTTGGCTTGTATCTCAATACTAAAAATTAAGTCTTTATTCCAATAAAAATATGATGTTGAATCAATAATATTTGTAATTCACATCTTCATAAAATGTTACTTTCCTTAGTAGTAGTTTAACAGTAGTTTTTGTAGATTAGGTCTTTCTCTTTCGGATTTTTTACTCAAATCATAAGGACAACATCAAAATATTTTATTTCATATCACAATTTCCATAATTGTCCACAAATTACTTAAAAATATTTTTGCAATGAAATATCATGGAAATCGCTACAACAATCTGTGTTTTTCTGTAGATATAACGAATGTAGAATTTATTTATCCAGAACGTTGCAATCGCCACTGGAGGGATGAGACTTGGCTATGTTTTCAAATGTTCCTGATAGTTTAGTCTTTCGCATATTTGCCCAGAATTACTGAAAAAACGCAAAGTCGATTCAATAAAAACTTGCATCATTCAGATGAATGGGTGGAATCATTTTGGAGAAGTTTCTGAGAAAATTCTCTGTTCCGAGAAAAACAACCAATCTAACAATCACTCAACTGTCATAATCCTATCCGGGATTCACATTCAAGTATTCTCGATAAGCACATTTTGATAGGTTTAATACTTTAGTTACGTTAACTCCAATAATGCGGTACCTTCCGTGTGTGTTTCATTTTTATTGTATCTTAGAAAATGATGAATCGGATGTTTGCATCTTTGAAGAGTAAATAAATAATTCTACTTCTAGGAAATAACTAATACGTCTTCTTTGAAACATGCGTTTATTATTTCGAAATCCGTTTTATTTTGTTTTCTCACCTTTAAAAATTGAAGAATTGCCATATTTATGAATCACGATTAATCTATTTAAACTCTTTGTATTTCGAGTACTAAGTGGGGAAGGTAGAGTGGAAAACAACTCATAAAATAACGTCGGCAAAGTGTATTACTCACCAATAAAATAAAATGTTGAAGAATATTAAAAATTCAAGAAGTTTTTCTTTCTACGGATGATGTGTGCTATGAGACGACGTTCTTTCTCTTTATGCCCAATGTTCTTCCTTCTCTTTCCGTATCATCTTAATGGTTCTGTTTACTTGCCCTAAGAGATGGCTTCCGTAAGTTCGGGATTCGCTGAGTTTATGTACCAAGTTTCAGTGCTGGGTCCAGCAACAAAGTTTTGTTTGCAATAACCTGAAACTTGCGTATGTGTTCAAACTCCTTTCTTGTTGTACACGTGCAAGTTTTGGAAGGCTTAGTGCGGATGGTAGTCTGGGGAGGCTTTGAAGTGCTGGAAAACACTAACGAATCTTTAGATTTATTAATTCTAGTCTCAACTCCATCACTAGTATTCTTAACAGGATCAATCTGTCGTAAAATCTAAGTGTCAGATACGGAGAAATACAAGGAAATTAGTATATTTAAAATATAATATACTCGTCGAAACAAAGAAAATGTAAATGTGTCTTGATGCTGTAAATGCAATATATACAAATCTACTCGAACATTAATACACATATTTTGCTCGCTGGTAGATTTAAATATATTCCTCGTCTGCGATATCTAGTGTAGGAATATATCAAAATAAATGTACGTTTGTTATCCATTTTAGACTATATATACCAAAAAATATTTATCTTGATGTGTTTGAAAACAAAATTATCTCTATATTAATGGATAATGAATTATAAGTGTTTATTTGTCTTTATTATGTTAATGTGGAATGATCACTTCTAGCAAGATGATCCTAGTGCTTTGTACCAATCTGTTACTTGATTTAATATGATTATCTGTGGAAACGTCTAAAAAAAATTGAATGATGTAGATATGATAATTGAACAAGATAGTATTGAATTAGTAATGAATATTCTGTATCCCGATGTCTTCATTCAACTTGTACAGAGACTAACTTTTTTTCTCGCGTTCACATATTTGTACTCTGAATAATATCCTATTCAAATTACTTTCTGATGAATCAAATTGAAAAGGACGCAGTGATATATGGAATAATTCTAATCTTAGTTTACGTACATCCCTTCGTCAGGTTTGTGTTGAGCGTGATCTGGTGAGCGTACCCTTTCTAATGCTGTCAGAGAAGTTCACCGGTAAGCGATAGGTGTTTTCGAGCGAAGCTTTTAGGGTCTTCTGAAAACAATCCTTCCAAAGCCAAAGGACACACTTTGCTATCTCGGCGTAACCGAACGCCCATCAATGCTGTTATGTATTGTGCGGGCATCAGGATGTACCTTTATGGTTGGCGAAGGGGAGTGGGGATGGGTAGAAGGAAGCGAACTGAATGGGATAGCAGTGGAAATGAGGGGAAGGGGCTTTGGCCAATGTGTTTCACGTTCGACGAGCATTGAGGATGGCGGAAAGGCTCTCGGTGCGCTCTCTGGTAATTGGAGGTGTACATAATGACGCGAAGGACCCGGATCGACGTTCTCAAACATCCAACGTAGATTCCTTGCATAGTCCTAGATACAATTCCCTATGTTGTTTACTTGTTTGACCAGTTTCCATGAATGTTATTCTGATTTCAATGTCTTTTTGAAATTAAAAAGGACTGGAAACTGTTTGAATTTGTGAATGGGTTTCTTACATGACTTCAAACATGTTATAAAAAATACAATGAACGGCACAGTAGTCAAATTACCATAGTATTGCCAAAACCAAAATCCTAAAGTATTTAGTTCCAAAACTCACTGAAATTAAATGTGAAGATCTGATGAATGCAATTTAGAATTTAAAATTAATCTATCTCAACAAGACATCTAGAGGTATTGCTGACGATTTCTCAATTTTCACCTAAAGTTACCGCAACTATTTTTACTGTGTGTTTTATGGTATGTAGTTTATATCTTGGCACACAGTGGGAAGTGGAAACCGACTTGATAGCGGCTGAAGTAGATACATTTTAATGGTCGGAATTTTATAATAGTGTTTCGCTTTCCTCCCCAAGAAAATGTCAGAGCGAAACTATTAAACTACCGTCGTCTAGAAATCTTAACTTGTGGTTACGTGTAAGATGGAGAGGAAGGCATTCTAAACTACGGTTTAAAAAAATCCGTAAGAAAATAAAATAAATACGAACTAGTATATGTGGAACACTATGAAAATAGTAACTACTTAGCGACATAGCCTACCACCATAAGAGTACCAACAAGTCGACCCACTGCTACGTAAATGGATTTCTTTGATGAAACAACAATTACGATTTTAATTCCGTGGATTTTATAGTAGTTGATCGAGTAGTTAGTATCATCACCTTGTAGACAGAGTACGAACTACATTCTTGAACTAATTTTTGAACAATGATTCGCGTCACCTGGGAGAAATTAAGAAAGTTTCCACAATTCGAATTTAATATGTATTTGAAAACAAATTATAAAATAAATCATCCACAGTTAAAATGTAATATTACTATTTCTTTCTCGTTCGATGTATTAATTTTGGAATGACGGGAAAAAATAGAATATTTACAAAAAGTTACCTTTCCTCTAAAATGATTTAGCGATATGTACTAACTTAAGTTTTTTGCTCCTCGTCTTTAGCTTCCTTGTCTATATAGATATCCAGACGTGTTTATCAGTCTGGTCATTTGTTACATGACTTTGCATCTTGTTCCTGCGCTGGAGGATGCAACTCCTACCGCACTTGCCTTTTTCAACATCTCTTTCATAATCGTTCGCGGTTTTTCGTTGCGCAGAGCGACCATTGTTCTTTGTCGAAGCATATCTCACACTTACATGTCTCTCTTATTGCTTTGTGATTCGTGCGGATAGTTTTAGAGTCGTGGTTGTTGCTTGGACATTTCGCAAGATGGACTTACAGACACCGAGGTACGGATGGTTTGCTCAGGTTACGGAAGAAGAGTGTAAATACACACTGGTATTGATGGTTGGATGGCAGTGACTTCCACACATTCCACCGGAATATCAGATATGAATGAACGGTTATTACTCTTTATAGTACTGACTTACAGTATCGAAGTATCAATACAAAGTTCAAAACTTTTAAGGTTGTCTAAATGACTGTCAAGCAATTAACACCCAAAAGCGATGAAGATCACTAATTTGCCCAACTGTTGTACCAAGTACAGTTTCTTTCTATGATTCATTACAACTCTCCAATATTTCTGAAGAATTTCTTGTATTTTCTTTCTACCAATGTATTCAACTACCATTTGGCACTTAATAAAAGTAAAGATGTAAAATGTAAAACTTTATTTCATTGAATAATATTGGCTTGAACATTCTCAAAATGAAGGGTGTATGACTCATAAACAAAATACAAACCATAGGCATTCATGAAGTATTTCTGTTATTGATTATTCATAATAGCTTCGTATTATCTAAATACTGAGTGATAATACTAAACGTAAAAATTCTTAAGAAAATGAATGTATGTGTATGTTATTTAATTTGTTGTACTATAATAACTTGGCCAGAAAAAGATTGAAAATATAGCGGAAGCATTCTAATAGGCTTGATTTGGGGGTAAAGAAATGGAAACATTTGCAATGGAGGTTTTTAATTACATATTAAAAATTCATCTCCATAGGGTACTGTAAGTATTAAACGAAAGAATAAATGTAAATGTTAAGAAAATTATTAGACAAAGTAATATTTTCTGAGTTACCAATACTATTCTTTTTAATGATTATGAAAATAATTAGAATCAGCTTATAATCACGGGAAAAAATATATTTGGAGCAATAAAGTTTAGAAGACAATTTATTAAATATATTTAATAATAGTAAGGACTCAGAGTATAGGTTGTTCTCTACCCGTTAAACATTATTTTTATTCTCTCGTTTTGGTATCCCGAAGTGTAACATACGAATTAGCATAGAAAGAAATTAGTTATAATATTAAAACTCATACTAATGAAATATCATTCTTTGACTTCTATTAACCATGTAAAAATTTCTCGTAATCCTGATATTCCATCATTTATACGTAGACGATGAAGAAGACAAATTAAAATGAAATTACTTCGCATCTTGCTAGTGCATCTGAGCAGATCCGCGCTGTTGGTCCGAGCCGCACCAAAATATGGGCGCGCATTAAGGGACCTCGGCGTAACGTAGTCGCCTTCGATTTCCTCGCTCCCCGGAACCTTCCTGCTCGCAAAGTAGCATGAAAGACGGCTTAAGATAATGCAAGGCCTCCCGCAGAATATAAATGTGTGGAGATTAGTCTTAGTATGTTCGGAAGAGATAGGCCGCGCACCGCTGTCAGGGAAGGAGGAGGAGGGGTGACGTCATGAAGATAGGGGGAGGGGGTGGGAAGGAGGGAAGGAGGGAGGGGAGAGAGAGGTGGTGGGCAAAGGAATAAGATGAACGGGATCCATGGAGTGGTGTAGGGCAATGTGTGGGGAAACGCCTCGGGACTTGTAGGAAACAATGTCTCTATGTGGGAGGTACAGATTAATGTTTGGTCGTGTAGGTGTCACGTTTAGATGGAAGTGGACTGTTTGGATTTGTGGTGGCTTAAATTGTTATTCACATATCGAGCTCGTTTTTGACTAAGTTGTGGATGAAGAACAGTTACAGATCAATGTTTAGGTGGTAGAATTTTTAAATCAAGAAAACATGTCATGTGACAAAACACTGCTAGAAAAAGACACCAAACAACAATACACAATTCAAAACTTAAATTGGACAATATATCATATTTACTTGTTGGAATCTTTGATTACACATACGGGAATCGCGAATTCTAAACCATGATTGAACTAATTTTTTTTGCACGTAGTATATTCACTTACTTTCTCTTTTACAGAACACATATCAGCGAGAAAAAATTCACAATTATATCTTCTATTAAATTATTTCTACAGACCTGTTATATTCTCCTTGATAGTACTATGCGTAACAACAAAACGTAATCGGCATTATAACCCACTAAAAGAATCTTAGAACAAATGAATTATGTATAGACTTTCATTCTTTTTTTAAAAAGATCATCTAATCCATATAGTAAATATATCTAGGGAAATGACATCCAATAAAATAAACTACCTTTTTTTAAATCGTATCTGTAACAATGAGGTTCCCAAATTTATTTAATTAAGACTAATATTACCCCGGAAACAAAATCTAACATAATTTCTGGATATGCCGAAATTACGTTAATTCGTCATTATTGACGCAATTAAGTAATTTGAATGTAGGATTATTCACATATTTAATTATTTAATTGTGATTTTATCACTTCATTACTTCATTAATCAAGGAACCTTCACGCATAATTCCTGTGTGTTCTACGAACTATAAAGTCTTTGTAAAAATATAGAAACTCCATGAAATAATATCACTTGCTTACACGCAAACCACCTTTCTATAGTGTAGCTACCGTGTATTATCGATACATTTTAAAAGATTTCGCGCCATGTAGAGGATTGGAGTTTGAAAATAAGTAATCAGCGTGTAATGTAAATTTCATTTAAGTGTACAAGAGGTGCCTGTAATAAAACGATTAATGTGTTAGGTTACATGAGTTACGCTGTGGACTAAGTGAACACTAGTTATTTTCAATGTGTTGGAAATATTCATTGCGATCTTGTGTCACATAATGATTACTAGATATTGTACATTATTTTTTGTACATGTAGCAAAGTGGCATTTCATAGTATGATTTTCAAATCTCCAGTGTTTGTCTAGTTAATGGATGCGAGTGGATAATGTGTGTCTCAAGTTTTGATGAAGTGAAGTCCGTTAATATTCTTATCTATATTTTTTACTGGATATGTGCAGTGATTTGCAAGGATTTGCTTTATTAGGTTCTTTGTGCTGTGTGTCACAAGTCATTGACAACTTGATACTTGATGAAGATTGTGGTTTGTTGATTTGGCTACAAAATAGTTAAAATATGTTCTTTGTTGTAAGATTAATTTTGATTCAGTGTTCTCTTTGCTCAGTTTCTTTGGTTACATGCGTGTGAGAAAAGTTATTGTTGTGTTTGCATTTCTCTCCGGAACTATTTATAATACCATTTTGTCGACAAGTTAACTTCTTTGACGTTCTCTGGATAATACGTTCATTTGAACAAAATAAATTTCTAGTGATAAAGGTAAAAGCAAATTGAAAAGTTGAGTCATGGAGGTTTACATAATTCAATTGTTTTTGTGTCTGAATTGAAGCAAAACTGTATGAACAACATTTTTCAAAAATTGTTTGTAAAAATTGATCATTTTACAGTTGAAATTTTAGGTGATTACTTCTTTGTTTTCTGGTTTGAATAGGGATAATGTATGAACAGAGGAATTAGTTATAACTAAAATTCATTTAGATGTCTACTCATTGTTATATATGTTTTGGAACAACATTTAATATCATGTTTTCACTTTGTACAAAATCTGCTTCCCAATGCGTGAATCACATGTGAAAATTCTAAATGACTCGAGAGAGACAAGTTATACAACTTCTTTGGGTCTGGTTATATGTAGTAACATGATTCGTAAAATTCAACGGTGTTTAAAAGATGATACGTATGAAAACATCAATAATATTGATATTATTGAATATTAAAAAATTCTAAATGTTAATTTGGATAGTTTTTTTCTTTTTGTGGAGATAAATAAATGCTTTAAGAGCTCAAGACAAAAAATATGTCTCTGAATAAATCCTTTGATTTATTAATAACAGAATGTGTCGGCTGTGGTGTGACCTGCTTCAGGTTGTTTTTCTTCTTCGAACTATGTCTTCTTCACAACTTTGTACATGATGAAACTATTAAGAAACAGTCCAAAAAGGTATAACACAATGGAAACGTTAAAAACATTATTGCTTCAAATTGTATCGTGTCTCACCGATGAAGGGTTTTAATGTTCTCAAGAAATAATTACTTTAATCATGTGTGGATTAACAATGTGTGCATGGGAGGTTCATAGGCAAGAATACATTCAAAATTTTTATCTGAGGAATATTATTGGGAACTAGGTATATCTTATATGTTTCATATTATTAGCACAAAGGAAGCATTGAATTTGCAATCTGATAATGATAATTTATCGTCTATTTATAATATTGTTGTAACACATGGTTATGATACATTTTTTTCCTTTTTGGTTCATTGTTTTGTTTTTATTTTTTGCTGTGTAGCTATTAGTCATGTTTCTCGTTTCTCAACACCAGAAGATGACTGGAGGAAATTTTGGATGTATTTAAAAAATGAAACTTGATATAATTTCTACACCAAGATCTTAAAGTACAGATTTTAAATATCATGGTAGACGTCAATAATATAAAGAAAACTCTCACAATAAGCTTTTGAATCACCATGTGGACTATATACATTTACAAATAACATTTAGTGTTGCCCGTAGGTTTAGATTACTTAAATCTTGTGTATTTTAGTACATTTTATTTATTTTTAGTAAACTTGAATAGAAACTTTGCTTATAAGAACATTTTTTTTACTTATTTTATTTCACAGCAAGTGTGCGTGTGTTGATGATCGTGACATATTTTAAGATGATTGTACAAAATAGATGTGTCGGCTGGCATTTTACAAGAGTGAAACTGTAAATTGTAGGTAATCCATGATCATATGATGCTTGACACAACCGTGTGGAAATGGGGATTGAATTGGTTTTGGTATTCAATTCTCGGCAAAATTTTTCATTAAATCTAGTTATACGTGTAAACCTCAAACTATTTTCTAAAAATTTAAAGTAGAACTAACTCGTGTGTATTTAAATAAATACTGTTCTATGATATTAATATTGATTATTGTAATACAACTTGTTTCCCTCATAATACTAGTAGATTCAACTTAGCAGAGATTTTTGTGTGTCTAGAAGTGAGTACCTTCACTTCTGTGCTTGCAGGAAGGTTATGGCAATGACAATTTATATTGATATCTTTAATTTTTCAAAATATTGGTAAAATTGTTATTATTAATGATTTTAGTACACTACTGATAACATAAAAGGGTCCATTTATTTTTCTAAGTCCCACGCTCTGACCAGTTTTGAATCTGTTAGGTTTGCAACGGCTCTCTCCTCTTGCTTCCCCTTCGACAGGGGAAGTTTCGTTCGACCAATCGTAGGTCTATTTGAAACGGCGCCCATATTTGGAAGACTAATAGTACCGCTGGTAAATCGTAACGAGATAAAATGTTTCATTACACCGCTATTAAAGAAATATTTTGTATTTTTTTATTATACACATTTTGGACTTCTATAACAAAAATATTCTGTATATTCTTGACTTCACTAAACTTTACCATTCTCTATATTTAAACAACATCTCGAGATTCGTTGTCTCGCAAGGTCTTCATAGGCAATGTAAACGATATTGGAGTTTCTGTAAAAAACGTTTGCGTAATACTGTGATAAAATATAGTTTTTAACAGAATTTGAATATAATTGCAAGATATCGTATGGAATTGGTATAATTCGAATCACAAATTACTTATAAATATTCCTATAATTTCTTATATTTATACAGTGAAGTAAAGAAATCAAATCTCATTGCCTACAAATGATGTGTATTGTCGAAAGTAATTTCACATAATTTGCGATTCTCTTAAGTTTTTCATATATGTGAAAAGGAATAAAATAAATATAGAAAACGTTTGTCTCAAATATGAACTAATAACATAAAAGTTTAATTCTCGAGTTATAAATAATATAAAACTACTTAAGGAACAAATAATTACATCTTCTAGAGACATATTTATCCACAATTTGGTAGTAATCGTGCAACCTAAAAAAATAATCAGAGATCAATAATATGAAAACCTCGTTTCAGATATAAATAAATAAAAAAAGACAAATCTCTTTTATTTATTCCAATCAAATTGAAATGTATTAACTCATATTAATACTATATGTTCTTTTCTTTATCTTTCTCCTATTTCTTTCACTCTTTCTTTCTCTCACTTTTCTCTATCGTTGTTTTACTTTTTCTCTCTATCTTTCTTTCTTTCCCTCTCTCTTCGCGTGTATTGTCTAACGTAATTTCACATAATTTGTGATTATTTTATTTAGAAAGATAAAGAAAAGAACATATGGTATTAATATGAATTAATACATTTCAATTTGATTGGAATAAATAAAAGGGATTTGTCTTTTNAAGGAACTAATAAATTACATGTTCTTATAATACAATGATCTACAATATAACACTGGTTGTAATCGTGAAGCATATAAAATCGTGATCCGAGATTAATAGTACAAAAAACGTGTTTTAGATTACAACAAATATAACTAAAACTGAAATATCTTTCATTAATTCATTCAAATGAAATTGTGAAATACAACAACAGATTCTTTTCTTTCTTTCTTTGTTCCTACTTCTCTCTTTCTCCCTCTCTCTCTTTCTCTTCACCGTCACTGGATACACCGTCATTGGATGTGAATTCGCGACTAAGGACGTTCATGTGGGTGGAAGATTCCAAATACAATGAGAAACATGAGATGCACACTATCTTCTATTCTCCTTTAAAAGTAACATTAAAATGACATATCTACTAACACACTCTTTGGATTCTCACCATTAGTAAACGAAAAAGTACGCGATGTGAGTGGAAATTATTTCACTGCACCTATACCAAACTTTACCGATAATGCGGATTACACATATACTAATTACACTATGAATACAGTATATTTAAGAAAAATAAAATAGTTGGAACAGTTTTTGAATATTTTTCAAAAGTATACTTTAACCTTCAAATGAAGTAGCCTTTGCGTTCAAGTAAAGAGAAAGTTTAAATCACCTGCGCAAATTCTCTCTCTTTCTAGGTATTCCTGGTTGAAATTATTTCTTTCACCTACGACTATAAGAAGAAAGGTTTGAAATACCTTATCTGATCAGACGGCCTCGTGTTACTCTGTAGAGGGGGAACTTGAGTTTATGGAGCTTAGTAAAGTTGGACGATGCGATTGCTATTTTATTGCTACGAAAACTGTTAGTTTAAATTAATAGAGCATATACCTTTTTCTTTAGTAAACATTGTTCTCCAAATGTATAATGTTGTAAATCTAGATGCTATNAATGTATAATGTTGTAAATGTAGATGCTATGTGAATAAATATTTATTGAAAAAATGGTTTGGATATATATTAGACCCTTTTCCTACTCAATATTTGTATTAAAATAAAGTTTTAATACTTGGGGTATAATTACGAGCTCGTGAATTTCTTTTAATATCATTGTTTTCTTTAAATATAAATTATTTACTTTTAAATTCAATATACAAATTTTTTGCACATGTTTATTGAAATTTAGAAGAACGTGTCTAAATTCCTCGTAAAATATATTATTGAACACTTTCATTTACGCATGAAGAAACTAAAATATCGAAACATAAAGAGAACATGAATAGAAATTATTTTATAGAAACTGTCGTCTCGTCGGCTGATGAATTTTGCCCTGACATGTTGCCATGTATGTTGTAATGCTACTTTGCCGAATTGACAATTGCTCAGCGTATGTTTTAAGATTTTCCTAAGCAATGTGAGAGCATGAATTAAGGTCTCGTTCATTACAGCTCCCAAACATATTACGAGCTGAAATGTGGTATAAACCATTTTCAAAAATCAGTTCACAAGTGTAACTAGGATTCGAATCCACCTTGTGGTGACAGAACAATAATAGTAGTGCTTTAGTGTTCTCAGCCAATTACACTTTTTCTGGAGGAGGAATAATTTACATATTTTCTGCTTTGCAAGTGTTTTATGATTTGATATTTGTTCTTTATATACTATATTTATGTTTATTTTGATCTTCGCTGATAATTGAGATACAGTGATATTATTTTCCATTCTTTTGTATTTCATTGAAATATATTTTTATAAATAAATAAACTTATCGTCAATTTATATTAAAGGGTGTCCTAGTCATTCATTTAGAATGTTCTTAATTTTTATATTCTGAAATTACTGTTACTAACACATATTTTCTAACATATACATTGCAATTAATTAGACTGACAATTATTTTTTAATGTACTCATTATTTGCTCATTGTATCATAAATATAGGACTTGCTTCTTCATGTTTCTTACAAAAGATTTTTTTTCGTAAAATGCTTTAATAGTGAATAGGTCATTGTCATTGTAATGAGTTATCAATTAGGATTGACCAACCCAACCCAATCTACATATTTGATTCATTTCACTTGATATATTACATTGTATCAAATGAATTAAACCTTTTACTCTATGAAACATAGAAATAGCACATAGTTCGAATTATTGTCACAAATAGGTATTTTGCATTTATACACAATTTATATATATTTCGCCTTCCGGACCCATCTTCCATTAACATTCAGTTTGTGCGACCCAAAGACCTCAGATATAGGTAAATGCGACTGTTCGTCATATCTACCAGTCGGTTCGACACCCGGCCGTCTGGGGGGCCTCTCGGGTGTCGTACACAATCCCGACCTCACGGGCAACGGATCGGTCCGAGGGNTTCACTGCAACACGTTATCATGTTGTTCTGTGGTGACAGTGTAGTTTGTGATTTCAGTATTTCCTTGTGTAGGAAGTGTCGGGTGAGTGCTTATTAAATTTTTCTCAGAAAATAAGAACGACTAGTACAAAATTCATAAGTGTTTCAGAGGCAAAGACTATTATTATTATGTTATAAACTCCAGATTTAAGTTTTGTTTTCAAATCAATGCTATTAAATGAAAATATTTGCGAATGTTCAAAACTTGTCGTTGATTACATTTTTTAACTGCAGAATTCTCTGGTAATGTATGTATAGTGAAATGTCTGAATGGGCTTATATGATCTGAAAGATGTACGTTTTATGAAAATTCAGATTATAAGTGCAGGATCGTCCTATGAGAAAGTCCCTTTCATTTCCTGCCTTTAAAATTATGATGCAGTCTGCAAACGAGCACTCCTTTCAAGCATCCTTTCCTTATCCATAACCTTCTCACAATCTCCCTCAGCTGACCCTATCCAGATGTCACAGAGCGGCTTCCGTACAGTTTGGAAATAGTCATGACCTTAGGGCGAGTGCCACAAACATACATCTTAGAAACCCAACACTTTCTTATGATATGAAGCAAACTTTTTTGGTTCAAATTTATCATGATGACGTCTGTTAAAACTTATTATTAATTGTAAATAAATTGTCTCCATTCATTATACAGACGCAATATTTAGAAAAAGTACAAATTACCTCACAGCTTTTCGGCTTCAGGAGCGGGTCATCATCAGATGTTACATACATGTAACAATCATTGTTTTAGCTAGTAGCACTACTTGACCCTTCATTTCCAGAGTTCAGCTCAGGGGTTTTCCTGTGGGATATTATCTATAATTTGTATTGGAGTGTAATGCTGCGAGGTTTACGGAACTTCAAATACAATAGATATTTGTAAAATGTAATTATCAGGTAAAAATTCATCATCGTTGTACTGAAAAAGTGGTGTAAATTTACATTGAATCATTCGTCAGAACTAGAATATCCTGGTTCATGTGTATGGCTTACATTCATTGGTGTGAAAAATATTAATTTCTGTGAGATTTTTTGTTTATTCCTTCAGATAATAATTGACAGAGATGGTAAAGTGTTCATTGAATGAGACTTATTTTCAGATAAAAATTATTTTTTATCATTATTTATTTTTGTTGCTCAGTTATATGCTCCGTTATAAGGGATCTTTTAGGATAGGTTCTACTGTATTTGATGCGTATGTTTAAATATTTATGAACCATCGGTGAATTTCAGAAAAAAACTTGAATGCTATGTAAGAAAAGCTGAAGTAAGGTAAAATAATGTAGAGGTTTGTATGTATATAAAAGTTACTTTATTGTACTTTTTCCATGTAAAATGAAAGTTGTGTATTACAGTGATATGAAAATACAGTGCCTAGCCTATAATTATTGTGTCATTCTTGGGCTGCAAGTGTAACAATTCAAAGTTAGTGATATTACATATATTGTATTGTGTTGTGTGTATATTGGAAATTAATATCCCATCCCATCTGAAAAATGTCACCATAACCTCTCAGCACAAAACATGCTCTGTAAAGTCACTTATTTTGAGTTAGCCTTGCAGCAAAAAGATAGAGGTTATGTGGTACCTACATGAACCCTTTTAAAGTATATTTATGACGTTGGTATTACTGAGAACAACCTATCACGTTTGTACTTCTTTAAACTACCCATAATGCCTGGTAATTCGAGTAGCAGATTCTCAGGGTATAATATATAACGGTTAATGCTAATAAAAACATCAAAAACGTTTCATTTACAGGTTTGCGCAGGGCATGAATCATTCTTAATATATGACCATCCAACATGTTTTATTTGGCATAAATGCCAAGTAACCCTTATTTTTTGCTGCTAGGGTATTTTCTCAAGATGAGGAATAATTAAATTTACACATTCTCTAAGAGCTCAAATAATATTTTAAATTGAAGTAAAGGTGAGGAGGTAATTTTTAAAAATACTGTATTACTAAATTTCAGTTCCATTGGAACAAAGTATATTCAATCATAATGCTTCAGAAGTGTAAATTATATTTAAAGTTAAAAAATATAGCAGGATTCATTAACAAAACACGGTGAAGTATGCGTAACTGGTATATTGAGAGCTAAAAGAACTATGAGGAGGAAGATGATTAGAATTGAGAAACTGGCAGCAGTGTTCCGGAAGTCGACGGTTCATAAGTTGATGATGGAAGAGGTTTTAGCATTTCTGGTATTCGGTGAACAGTAACACGATACAGAGTAATTTGTCTCGATGGCGCCGGTTCTCGGACGAAAGCAAAGAGGTTGCGAGGGAAGAATGCTTGTATAACTGAGCTTTCATACAACCAATCATAATAGCGCAGCAGCCGTAGAGGAAACGGGGAAAAAAAAGAGGAACAGAAGAAGCTTGATGAATTGATGAGTGCATCAAGCGTAAAATTAGTCTGACACGGCACCCGAGCGGCGAGCAACCTGGGTCCTAAGGACGGGGGAGAACGTCGAGGTACAGCCTTGCTGAAATGAGGCAAAAATTCCTTTCGCGGCGAACGCGAATTCCCACGTAATCAATTTCATCCTCGGTGTGTATGTGATTCAGATGAAGGCTTTGAGACCATGAAATTGCTATGTAATTCCGAACACGCATTTATTTCTTTGCTTCTATGTTTCTCGTGTTTACTCTGTGTGAAGTGATTTGGTATAAGAGTGGGAAGGGTCAGTACTTATTGATTTCTCAATGTGTTGCTTGGTTCTTATATTCCAATATTTTCATGTATGCTTTCAATTTATTTATTTTCTTGGTATAGATAAGACCTCTAACGAATGTCAGACACATGTTATTGATTCAATATTTATGTCACTAGAATACTCACTTTATTCTCGTAAATAACATGAACAACAAAAACAAATTGATCATTGCTCTATTCAAGCAAAAATAATGTACGAAATTAATCAGTTAATGTGAACATCTCAAATCTCTTATAAACGAAAAACAAAATCATAATTTGGTTTTCACTAAGATAATTCTTGGAAAAAAATCGAGATCTCTTTGGATCTCTACGAATTGACTTCGGGAGAGACTATTTTCAAATTTTTGTGATGTCCAATTAGGATGTGTTTAAGCGTGTGAGAATTTTGTTCTTCCGACAACTCACGAACAAACTGATGAATTGAAACCAAACCTGGGAAATTAACTTTGATAGCATTTGGAATAGAAGTTTACTTTTGGACTGCTCATTTTGACTTCATTTACACTTTTCGATGTACTACCTCCAGTATACTAAAATTCAAATTTTCGAAATATTATTATGCACTATTATTTTGAAGTAATTTTTTTGTACAGATTGCTAAACAGTTTATCCGTACGCCACACCGATTTAGATGTACAGCAAATAATTATTACACAGGAAAGGGTTATTTTGGAGGCGCCTTCTTTGAGTTCAACGTATGGAGTCAATTGCAAAGAGTTAAGTGTGAAAGACAATAATTCAGTTGAAGTGAATTTGACTTGATATGTGGGTAAGGAGCTAACTTTGGAAGTTTTCTAATTTATATATTTTTAAACAAATTGAACCGATAAATATTTGGTTGAGTTTGATAAGAACAATATAGTTTCTATAATTATTTTTTTGACTTCTTACATTTTTATCGCAAATTATTATGTTGACTACTATGATCGTTTTGTTAAGAATTATATTTGAAAAGTTGAGTGGGGTACACTGCAGATTTTTTACATTTTTTCAATACCTAAACTAAAAGTAGGATTTATTTAGAAAGTAAATTTTGTAGATAATGTTTTTGTAGATAGTTTAACAGATTATCATAATGCAACATTATCGCAACTTCATTGACAAAACTGTTTATGCATCAAACTCGCCCACATCTCGTCCAAGTCATTGATTCTTCGAAGGGTAGAAAACTCGTTTCGCGGAGCATATTTCACACTTGCAAGCACCGAACCTCATCTTCTGGTGGATGTAAACAAGAAGTGTAACTGGAAACTGAGTTCCCTCTTCTAAACTTCACGGCCGTACTTTCCTGAGTCGCTAGTCACCGCAGGTGCGGGTTTGTGTTTTAACGTTAGCAAGTTCTTAAAGAGTTTCCACGCGGAAGTTAAAAATAAACACATCGAAGATAGGTTACGTTAACGCTTTAAAACATCGTTCCATGCTATGGTAGATAGTATTATGATATTTATTATAATTAGAACAGTATTGAGTAAACATCGTTTAATGACAGCTAGAAACGTGTACTATACGAAAATCTTTCTCGTCCTGAATAGCTTTTTTAATTGCTAGAGACCTTAAAAACGATGGTAATTTAAGTAAGAAAACATTCTTAAAAACATTTATAATGGATTGAATAATCTAAGAGTAGCCATGAAGGAATATTTTCCTCATTATTCTGTCTGTTTTTCAGTTCATAATAGTTATGTGGTAAGAAACGTCGACTGAAATCATAAGCGTATTTTGCTGTTTCCTACATTAAATGCATATATTTTGTGAACCTTCAAGTACAATATGTTTCCTTCAATCGACTTAATACAAGAATGTTTTACCCTCTAAAATACACTCATTAATTGTATACTACGTTAATCATGAAGAATTCGTATTTTGTATGTATCTCGTTTCAGTCAGATAAGGACCACGAATGACGAGTGCCAGTAAGGCTCAGTTTTTGTGTGAGTTTACTCACTAGACACATCGTGAATTTTACCGAGATCGGAGGCGTCTAGATAGGACCCAGATTGCTGAATCGGAGTATTACAACTGCGGTTGTTAGTCGCAGAGAGTAAACTTTTGATACATCACAGCTATTGAAACTGACACATGGAAATGAAAAGTTACAAATTTTATCTTGCCCCATAATGGGAATTGAACCCGGGATGACTTGGTGACGAGCGATCACGCTGACACCGTAGCCACGGAGGGGATTATTCGTATTTTTCGTTAAATAAATGCAATATTTCACAAATGAGAATTTGATGTGATACAGTTTTTTTACAACTTAATGAAATATTTCCCATATAATATGTTAATTCGATTATCTTAAGGGTTTAGTTCTATTGCATGGATTAAACTGACTTTATGAGAAGTCTTGTTTTCAACTCAATATATGCTACGGTAATTTACTTTGCATCTCCTCCAAGAAATCCAGTTATTCCATTTATAGTTACACCATATTTGTTGAAGAATTCAATTTCGGTGTTTAGAGGATATTAACTCCTTCCTCCAGTTAATTAAATATAACAGAAAATTCCCTTCCAGAGGGATGAACTCCATGAAGTCAAAGCATGCCAGCGAACTTAGAGGAATATATTTCAGGATGTTTATCAATTACCCAATATTGTGATTTATTTTGTAGACATAGTGGTTTTCAAAGAAGAAGCTTTAAGAGGTCGAAGGGATGTTGGAATACAAAAGAATGATATAATTTAGTTTGAGAATTAAAGTTTGTTTTCCAGTAAATTGTCGGGTTCCTCTGGCATCCTAATTTGAAACGTTGCTTTATTAAACTTGACTTCGACTTGCGAGCAACTTAGGCAAATAAGAGCAGAACCAAGACTTAAGTTATGTGTGTGCACTACAAACTTACAATTCGTGGTAGGGGACAACATGAAGGAGGAAGAGATATATAAAGAATAGGAAGAAGGGAAAGATAGAAAATTAGCGTAGTATTTACTGAAAGCAACCACTACGGAATGATATCGCAAATCATATATCAAAGTCTGTAATTTTTATAGTTGTATTTGATACTTGTAAAGTCACCGCTTTTCCACCAATCAACTGTTATAGACATTATCACCCCTCTCTCATCTACCTTCATAGTTGAGGTATTTATTATGCTAACTGACAATATTAATTCATTGAGTTCTTGAGAGATTATCATGTATTTTTGACTTTGGAAAGTACTCATCTACACAATCAATTTTTTTGTTTATCTAGAAAAATTGAATAAAAATACACATAGAATATTAAAATATATTGTAATATATTTATTGGATACTTAGTTATTAGTGAAAAATGTATTACAAATTTTGTAACATTTCATCTCATTAAAAAAAATATTTTTGAAAAAATTTTCTCATTAGAGGTAGAATGGCTGAACTAGTGAGAATAGAAATAATCTACCTCATCCTTTTCTGTTCTCACAAAAATTGGGGATTCATTGATCTTATTTTCTTTTGTTGTTCTACTCCTGTTTTCGTGCCAACGTTATTCACAATATGTCGCATATCCTGCAAAAACGAGACTTCTATATCTAATATGTTTACTTGAGATGTAAAAGTATTCTGATTTGCATTTTTTTCACGTTGACGGCTTTGGATGGAAGAGAGAATGGTAGTAGGATATGTTTTATTACCTTTTAGGGGTCGTGTAATTTGTGGACATAAATTTCATGCTCGTGAGTTATAAAATGTTTCCAAAAGTAATGATTTCTTTCCCGTGCTCTGTCCATACGAAGATCGCGATTTTATCAGACTCTAAGATTTGTGTTGCTGCCGTATACCTTTCTTACCCTCTCTTCTCGATATAAATGCGCAATTAATTCAGTAGGGGTTCAAGTGTATGACGGACGATTTCAGACTATCCCTCAAGTTTTCTGAAGTTTATAGTTCCATATGAATTGAATTTATATCCATGTGTGAGTCGTCCACAGCAGAGTTTACAGAAGTTTTCTGACGATTTCATTTTTATATTTTTAAAGAGGAAGATGCTTGTTAAAAGAGTAAAATTATATTTATCTTTTCCATTGTTTCAGGTGAGTACCTCAGTGAAAAATGAAATAAAATGTGAGAAGATTTTAGATCGGTCAGTACTAAATTTGGGGAGGAGTTCCTGTTCCTACTAAGTTTGAAAAATATGTATTCACTATCAGATATTTTATTTGATTCAGTCTTTTTGCATTACGTGAAATATTTCTCACACATTTCACAAGTTAGTTTTAAATGTTAACCATATAAAACGTTCGTTGAATCATTTATCAAATTTTGAAAATTGTTTCGTGCTTCATTTTTTTTAATTACACACATACATACATACATACACACACACACACACACACATATATATATATATATATATATATATATATATATATATATATATATATAAATCGGGGATAGTAAAGATAATTTGACGATTTAAGTAGACACGATTTTTTGTTAAAAATTAACTACGTACAAATAAAAGACATGAGCGTGATTTTTTGTGTGATACAAATAAAACGGTTGCAGTCTTTCAAAATGTTTTATAACGTACGCGTACATAGAGATGACTTACTTTAAATATGTATAAAAGTTAAATGAATATTGTTTTCATATACAAGAACATACTGCTTTGCCTCATATTTCAATTCAGTAAAATTATATCATTAACAAAGTATGCAGTGTTTTCTTTACCTCCTTTGAACTGAATTATAATTGTGAGAAATCAAGAAACACCTTCGTTAATTGTGAAGTATTTTACGTTTTTCAAATAAAGTTTATGAGCTAATTAGGTATTGATAGTTAATTAGGAAATGTTAATAAAATATCAGAATTTCCGTTTTTACCATATGTTTTTGTACTTTTCAGATACTTTTAAAATGAAACTCTGTAATACACTGTACTTATTTATAATACTTCAAAACTAAACAATATAATAGGAGATCAAAAGGTGTAACACTAATTTAAAAAAGTTTTTATCGTCAATTCAAATTCGGTTTTGTCAACTTCTTTCTCAATATTTCTAGATTTTTAGCACTCCATCCAGTGGACGTACGTAACCTCCATGACCACGCACAAATACTTCCTCACAAATTTTTATTTATCAAAACAGAATATAATGAAAATTTACTGGGAGTACTCTAATTCTCATAATAGTAGGTTTTAAATGATATTTCTCTATTAACAATTAACTCTAGTTTTCAGGGTTTCCGTTTGTGATTCACATTTAACACATTTTAACAATATCATTTATATCGATCCGTGTCTGAATTGAAATTCACCGAACACATTTCAAATACTTCATTGCTACTCGTTGAAAGAGAGCTGACTAATACCGTATAGGAGATGATTAAGATTTTCGACTCACACATCCTTTATTGTTAAGGCTGTGAGCGTTCGGAGAAGCTGGGATAGGAGAGCGTTCATAAGAAAATTCTAATTAACTTGCCCGGGACTCCAGCAGCTCTGTGGTAAAGGAAAAGGAGGCCTAAAGATCGAGAGGGAGTGGGAAGAATGGCTTTCTCAAGGGGTGGCACAAGAAGGAGAGGAGGAAGAGGAGGAGGGTGGTTGGGGAGAGCATTCTCGTCAAGTCGAAGCACGGAGTTTGGTAGGATTCCCATTGTTAAAATCCAGTCCAATACATTAAACGGAGAGAGGCATAGCGGAAGGGGTGGTGGGGAATAAAGAATAAAGGTGGAGGGGGAAGGTTCGGTAAAATCGTAGAAGTGTAAGGGGATGCAGGAGATGCAAAGGACGGCTGTACGCCGTCGCTCGCTCCGAGCCAGTGAGCGAGCAGACTGGTGAAGGGGGTGCTGACGGCGCCGCGCCAGCGAGAAGCCACACAGAGATCAGATGAAATCGAGGGATGTCGTATGTGAATGGCATAGTGCACGGCTGGAACGAAATACGACGTGGGGTTTGTTCGTTGAGCTGTATCGTCAGAGCTCGCTCGCGTAAGAACTATTCACGTAAAGGGAACCTAGGTCAGATCTCGAAATTTATCTATTTCATGTATAAACGTGTTACTACAGTGACGAAAAAATTGATTAAAAACTAATATTTCATTCCAAATATTATCCATTTTAATGGTATTTCTCTGTGCACATAATTAAAAATAAAGTATAAATGTAGTTTGTTTAGAAAATAAAATAACTATACATTTCATGTCTGCTTAAATGACGTCTGTTTATTAAGAAATATTTTTCATTTTATATTGTATCATGTATAAGGAAACACAACCTACTTATTCAATTTATACAAACTGCATACTTACTTAGCCTTGTTTTGATAATTTTGTGTTTTGGATATGGATAATATAATTGTAATGATAATTGTAATATAACTTTTACAGACCTATATATATATTTTTTTCAGAATAAGTATTTATGAAGACAATGAAATAAATTACTTAAGAGGTTTTTCGTGCAGTGTTTTTTCGCAGTGATATAAATGCGTTCATTTTCTGATACGCAGTAATTTGTTTCTTACAATTTAAAGTAAAAGATTTTTTCACGTTAACCCATTAAAATTATGGCTGACTCGAAAACTTGATTTCCTTCGAGTACCCCTTTGTAATTGCGAGTCAAATTAAAAACACTAGCGGAAGCTCTGATTTTCGGTGAAGTCGAGGGAACTTTCCGTGCACACAAGGGGTGAATCCGGTGATGGAGGTTGTCCCGTCTGCCTTCCCGCCCCGGTGCAGGCACCCCCATTTTGGTGCCTACACCCACATCCACGTCCGCCGCCCCCTATTCCTATTACCAGGGCGTCGACGGTCGTCGAGCCTCCGCCGCCGCCACCGCCTCCGCCGCCGTGCCGTACTACTCCGTCCCTCACCGCCCAGCCGCCCGACCCGGCCGCATGATTCATAATCCGCGTCACGCAGGCGTTGGCGACAGCGCCAGGCTCCGTGAATGAGCGTAAAAAATCGAAATTCACCGGAGCGGGAAGTATCTAATCAGGGGCAGAGTTTGATCAATGTGCAGTCGTGAAATAAATGAGGAGAAGGGGGATTGTGTGCGAAAGCGAGCCCGCGGTGTCAGGGATAGCACTCCTGCGCCCTTTTCCTCCTACTCCTGTCGTCTCCGACCAGTCTCTCTTCCTCATCCTACTTTGTCATCCTCCAGTCTTCACTAGCATTCCTCTCCTAGTTACTTCCTGTCCCAGAGTTCAAACATCCAATTCTCAATCGCAGAGCTCTCTCTCATTTCAGATTATCACTCCCATCGAAAGTCTTGTCTTCACTACCATTGCATTTGCCTCTCTCGAGTGCTGCTTCCCACACTTTCCACCCACCCCCTATTCCCTTCTCAAAGCCTCGGGGCGTGCAATCGCTAATCTGAACTGTGTGCAGAGGGCGAGAAGCGGACTCTACCTCTTCTAGATCCCCGTCGGCCTGTAAACAATAATTTTAACTCGCTTAAATCGACGAGGGCAGGCAGTGTGTTTTCAAGTTCGAAATAAGTAAACAACGCAGATCCACTTCCCGTTGTTTGTAGGTAGCGTTCTGTTAATTAAAGTATCATGAAAACTGCGGAATGGAAAGTATGCTTGTGGTGGTCGCCTTCGGGGTTTTGTTGCATATTTTACGTATGCGTGATACTTGGATTCTATAAATAAATTTATGAGCATTCTGATTAGAATAAAGTTAAAGAAAGAATGAGAGCTAAAACATTGTTTCCTTAAAAGCTTTTTCAGTAAACTAGTTAGAGAAATAATTGCACGTTTATGTATATATCATCAAGTAAAAAAAATGTATCACTCCTCCAAAGATTCAGAACAAATTGTATACATTAAAAAACCCTGCGGTCAACCCGAAATATGAAGGAGAGTTAATTTCCTAATTTAGCCATTGCGAAGTGGAAAAGTACAAAGAAAATATGTTTCACTGCAATTAAGTAAACGCAGCCACTATCTATGCCCCATTGATCTACTGTCATTTGTAAAAATTACAGACACCGGAGTTTGAACTTGAATGGAAAGAGAAAAATGACGTCGACATGAAAGTTTTACACACCAAACTAGTCTATTCTACTTTGATCAATAACAATCAAAACATTTTATAGACGTTGGGTGAATTTTTGGTACAATTAATATAGAGTGCATTTTTCAAACTTTCACAATGCATCTTCTTTTTGTAATAAGATAACTGTTAAACATTAAGTTGATAAACATCTTGTTAAATTCCAGTTACTTGTTTAATTATATTGTATCCTTCTAGAAACAGTGATTGATCAGTTGTCCAAGTCCGTCACACATTTTTTCTCTAGTCTTACTTTGTTTCAACAGAAACAAACAATTCGACCTTTCAATCCAAAGCGAGCAATAATTTTATTTGGTAATTTTTTTTCGAGAACATCTTTAACGACTTTGAAAACATGCACTGGACAGCTGTGTTTTTTTTGTTACATTATCTAACGTGGTGTCATTTGTGAGTATGAACGTATTAGTACATTAGAAAGTACATACATCATAGAAACAGTAAAAAATCCAGTTATCTTCTTGCGTGTGATAAGGAAAAAACAAACAGCGAATGATATTTACGGTATTGTCGATGGAGAGTATGAACGTTAAATGTTTTAATAATTTATTAATTAAACATTTAATGAATAATTTTACACAATTCTCTTCAAAATTTATTTTATGAGACATCTTTTGAATCTCAATTTCCACATATTTCCAAAGGAATTTTTTAAATTTTCGGTTTACTACTACAAACTTGTCATTCCGAGGCCTTGAAGAAAAATGCAATACTTTCAGATCCTTAATAAAACTACATTATTCTAAATTTATTACTACATTAATACCTGATATACAATAAACAGGAAATTTTTTTAAGGTAAGGTCATCTATTATATAATTGAATCACAATTTTACATAGCCAACGTTCCGAAAAAATATATTTTTTTCATCATGACTTGTAATGGTTCTTTTATATTTATTGTTTAGCATTTCATCACTTCTCATTTTTCTTTCCCTTAACACAACCAGCAAATATTCTCATTATTACTCATTAGGAATGTTATGTTAGATTAATAAATCTGTGTTGTTTATCTTTACGAATGTATTTTTAAGAAGGTATATGTATTTTGTAATTTTATTTTCACACTCATTTAAATATTCTTCCTCTGATGTACAGCCACTATCAAAAAGACACACTGCAACAAGAATTTTTTACGAACGATTAAATATAATATCTATCAAATACATTAAAATTTACTTTCCTTTATTGCCCTATTCTGGTCATGTTTTCTTGGGAAGGATTTTAGGTGATTAGTCTTATTCAAATTTAGAAAAAATGAGCGATGGATAAATATCACCACTGATGTCTTGCATGTGCCACCTACGCAAATTCTTTGTTTCACTGCACAGCCGTCGGTACCTGTTGCACTCTGGCGGGTGGAGCCCGCAACTTCTCGAGCAACCGGACTGCTCGCCACGAACCAATGGGAACACAACACGCGCTGCGCAGACGCGTCGTCCCGAGTTCCATTCTCGTGTACGGGTTGTCTGCCCGACCTCCCTTGCCCTGGTCACTTCGCTCGCTCTTAAGAACGACTCGAGCCTTCGATCGTAAAGCACACGGAAGAGACGATTTCCTTGGGTATATCTGAGTTTCCCAAGCGATTTTCTTTAATACATTACAACTAATCATTCATGAGTGACAGCTGAATGAATGACCATGGTTAAATCCCCAGAGTTCGCTATTTCAACATCGAGAATGTGTCACTGCCTTTATCAGCCTGCTGTCAAAAGAGTATCTAACTGATCTTCAGGTCATGACCTCTCCATGAACCTTGATATTTTAGGATTTGTATAGTGACGCGTTTAATTACACTTTGAAATTTGATTCTCATTTTCTTAGTTCACGACAATATTTCGCACCTTTCCGTAAGGTGTTACCGCTGATATTGTACTTAACAATTTTCATTGATATTTTTGTAGTGTTTTTCGTAATGTACTAAATTATGCGAGTCAAGAACAACACGACGTAGCAGCGTAGTATTAATAAACGTTTATTATATTGAGTAAATATTCTGTTAAATCATTGCTTTCCGAAATTTTGTGTATCATCTAATCGTAAAAATCTTGTGAGGTTAATGCTACAATGAAAGATTTTTTTTCTGGTATATATTCATAATTTCTATTTATTATTAAAGTATGCAAATTACCTGAAATAATTTATTGAAACAATTTAAATTATTTTCTAAACTATGTACTTTTACGAATTACTTAAATTTTCTATTTATGTCCTCTCATGCTTAAAATAAAACGTACCTTCTTTCATTGTGTCTGTATTTTCAATTACTAGTTGATATTCATTTTAATATCCCCCTCTCGAATCATGATGGTTACTTTAAGATATAAGGATGATTGTAAATTATCACTGTCAAAATCTTGCCTTTGAGTGTCACAGTAATTTGTCTTTTGAGCTGATATGTGCTATATCAAGAAAACTGGCTTCTTATAAGTCAGTATTTTCTTTACTTTTACTTTTATGGAAACATTTATATGTATATGTTTATATGTGTGTAAATATTAGCACTTTCTATAGTGTTTGTAGTTTCGTCAAAGAAGAAGAATACTTTTAATTGTCAGAAAGTTAATTTCGAATTCAGTAATTAGGTTTTTAAAGTTTCGACAACTTTAAACCGTTTATTAATTAAGTAATAATTTCTAAAATATAAAATATGATTTTGAGAAAGTGAAACAATGACTTGGATGCTACCAATGTAATCAATGAAATTGCAGATACCGCCTTTTCTTTCTATCCAATGCAGGAGAATACAAGTTCGTACCTGTTCGTATTTAAAAGAAAATTCGAGTTTTTATACAAGTGTTTTTATTCTAACTTTCAGCGATATGTTTAAAATAATGCTATCACTCAATTTCCTCACCTGTCTACATAAACGTATCAGATACGCAATGGAGAAAGGCAAACAAAGTGTGCGCACAATTATCCCTCAGTGATTGCGCTTTCCAAGCCTTTGTGTACGCGCGCAAGCCTTTTCTGCGACCGACCTGAAACTGTAGCTTTCACACGCTTTCAAAGCGCACAAGCTGCGATGATTGCTCTGTGAGGTCACTCTCGCCACGGCAAATACAGAATCAGTTAGGAAATGAGTCACTCGCGGCGGGAGAACGTGGGGGGATCACGAGGTTTTGGTGCATCAGTGCAGTGGTCGGTCGTTCGGTCGGCATAGCATCCTATCCTCCTCAGTGCTGCAACCGATCGGGAATCCCTAGCGTTCAATGTGCACCTGCGCCCAACAAAGGGCGGGAGCGCCACGGAAGCGCAGCCGATCCCGTGGTGGCTTGCGGGCTGCGGGTCGCCCGCACGTTGCCACAATGGAACACACATTTTGCGGATGGCCGCTCGATGACTCCGTTCCATTCCTTAAATGGGTTCTCAGATCTAAAGGAGCGTTTCCATGAAGAGGGAATGAATAAGATGCTCGTGATATACAACTTGCTGCGGTTGGAACGACCACCCACGGTGTATGAGTTCTGGGACGCTTCAAATATTGAATACTTGAATCGAGGATTGCATTTGATGTGAAGGAATCATGTGTATTAAAGGAGTAGGTCAAGCGTAGAATCGCAGTAATTGAGTTCAGGGTAGGAAGGATGAGACGCTGCCTATTGCACCGCAGAACATTACTGTATTGCGGGTCGCATTCTACTTCAACACAGTGTCTCCTTAAAGTATTCCTGACACTATATTTTCATTTCCCTCTTTTTTAGGAATTTTTTTTGTTATATACTATTTCAATATATACTGTTAGTTTTCCCGACACCAAATTATTTGAGAGAATTATTTTGATAAACGTGGAATCACTTGCCTGAAATAAACAAAGGAATTCGGTGTTGAAGATTTCCCTTACTTTTGAGGGGAAAAAGATCGAAACCGTGCAGCAGTAAACAGAAATACTTCCTGGTAATGGAACATTTCTGTAACATTTCCAATTTTCCTGATTTTGAAATATTTTTATTCGTACGTTCCAATACTAACAATTATAATCTAAAATTATTTAGCTCTTGATTAGGAGAATATTTAAATCAATTCGAAATTTAACATGTTATGTTCATTATGACCAAAGAAATCTCATTATTACCTAGAGAAGTATCTTTTTCACGTAATGTAACACTCGTTTCAGTTTTCTTGTTATTTTATCTATTGATAATAAAAAGTGTATTGATAATTAAAATAAAGTCACATTTCAATGTATCGCTGAGATGAAACAGATCTAAATTAGCGGGAAATAATTTACTCTACGTAAATGTTTCAATTGTTTATATTTAATGATCACTACATTTTTATTAATATGCAAATTGGAAAATATGTACAGGGATATATTTAATGTACACTACATTAATGTAAGAAATACTGTTGGTCTTTGTATGATACATATAATTTAAAATCAAATAATTGGTATAATATCCATTCAAGAGTGCGGGATGGATGCAGAATGGTCGACTGCCTGACACTTCTCAAAGCAGATGAGAACCAAGCCTTCATTCGTCTGAGTCCGGCACTCAGCATGCAGTCCGCGTGCTGCTGGCCAGGCACCCCCATTCAAGCGACCCACGTGACCGCAGTGAAGCAACGATGCTACCCCTCCTTACGCAACGCACCCACGCATAAGCCTCGTGTTCTCCCTTGACTCGTCACCACCTCCTTCTCGGGAGTCTTCGTTCAACAATTTCGTTTGTTTGACGTGGCGCGTTCGAAGAGATCACGAGAGACTGTTTCATTCACGAAGCCTTCAATTCTTGTCTTCTGTCCCCTTATTTGTACTGCTGGAAATTGTGAGATATTTTTGTTATATTTAAAAACAGATTGTAGAACTTCTTCTGGTAAAGTCGTATTTTTTCGGGGACCGGAAGACCATTCGAGAGACGTGCCCCCACCTCCGTGATAGGAATCCCCTCCACCACTCCCCCACTAACAATTCCACTGCGTACTCCCCGCGCGTTTCCTCTTTACACTCTCTCACTCTCCCGATCGCACCTTCTCTCTTCGGCGCAGCCGCTCGCGCGCGAGTGGGCGGGAGTTTCCATAGCAACCAATCTCGCAAACAGTTGAACGTGGCGCATGCGCGACCACGCCTTCCAACGTCGCTACGTCACGGGTGACGTCAACGAAAATGCTTGTGGCACCTCCCTATACAGCGCGATCCTCTCGTCGCCTCCATCGCCGCTGCTTGCCACCGCCACCGCCCCGACTCCCCGCTCTTCACCGCCCTGCTCGCCACGCCATCCCAGTACCCCACTGCTCCTCTGAAAAACCTGTCTCCCCCTCACACCCGTTGTCCCTTCCCCACGCACCCAACCGTTCCATCCCCGCCGCTGGCGAGAATGGTACCCAGCGCCTGTTGCTCGCGCACCCCATGCAGTTAGGCAACACGCTCATACCTATTCGGACGCTTTCAATTCCACGGGAGGCAACCACCAAAAATTAAGCGCCATTCTGCTGTTACTATGTGACATAAATTAATATCTGTCATAACATTCCTTTAGTCATCGTTTATCAAAACAAAAAGATATTACATCAGCCAAAAATATAGAGCTCTAAAATACTCCAAATATTTCTTATAAATTAATTTTCTTGTATCTAGTTATATTTCTTGATCGGAAAAAATTTTGCTGGTGTTTTACGAAAGGAAAAAGACAGGTATCCAACATCGCGAGATCTGTCCAACCAATCAGCAGCTCGGAAGTCGCCCCTCCCACCGCCCGAAAGCTCCCAAACAGGGTCCCGCCCCCGCGCAACCTGCACCACCTCCGCCAACACCGCTTCATACCTCTCTCTGTCGCACCGACCTCGTGGTCGCGAGTCCCACCTCTCTCTATCTCCTTCTCTCGTCGTGTAGTCCAGGCCAACGCCACCTGCATCACCACCACCATCACCACCACGGTGTACCACCCCCTTTACCACCTGACGAACTGCCCCTCCCACATCCTCTCACTCTGGCCTGGTTTCCGTCTCGCTCGCACGGCTTGTACACCTCGCATCTCATCTTGTGATCACCGCGCTACAGAACAACACTCCACCACTTCGCTATCTTCTATGCGCTACGGAGGACTCAGGTAAATGCAATTCAATTAGTATAATATTCGACTTTTGGTGAAGACTTTGTCAGTTTATCGCCGTTTGTAGTTTTCCGTTGTTGATGTTGGTTTTGATGTTGTTGTTGTTGTTGTTGTGCTTTCTGTGTTCCTAGTATAATGTATGTTATGTGGAGTGATGCTTGGTATTAATGTCTCGCGACTAGAATTTCTGAAGTTTATTAGTGTTTATTAGTTCCAAGTAAACACATGTTTGTTTTGTTACTCTCCAAAATCATCTATTTCAAATTAATTAAACTCTTCAAGAACATTGTTTACCTAAACTCATTCCTGGATATTGCGTTCATGAACCAAGTTTACAATCTTCATTATGCACAACATACGTGTGATCATATTTACTACATGTTATTTTGATTGTATTGAAATATCCCTACAATACAGAAAGGAAACAAAAAAGCCAGGTTTGCATTCATATAAAATAGAGTAACTGGTTTTAGATTGTAGAATGTCGACTCAGAAAACCAAAGAATACTTTTAAATTAATTTGCAAAAATATTATTTATTGAGAGAAATGAAAATAATTTAAATATTTTATTCAAAGTTCATAATGACGTGAAATATATTATTATTTCGCTATGAAATGTACTAAATTTTTGATAACATAAGCATATCGTATAATTTCATATATTTATTAACTAGACGGGCGCATTTAGCACAATAAAGGTGGAGTAACGCTAAATATTAAACATGCTCTTGTTAATTAATGATGGAACCTTAAATTTTGAATTAGTGGGAACACATCGCCAAACGTATAAAGGCGAAAATAATAAAACAAAAATATTGAAAACAAGTCATGAAGTGTAATTGTTTTGATGTGTAATTGAAGTGTTTTGTATGTTTCTATATTTTAGTTAGATATTTGTGAAATGTCGGAGGTTGAAGTTTATCAAGATTCAAATAATACATTTGTTCGTGATACATTTATGGAAATATTTTATGTTTTAAAATTCATTGTTTTTGTTCTCAAATCGAACTGAAATAATTTAAAGAATATTATTATTACTTCATTGTTTTGGTTCTCATATTAAAATTTATTATTTTAATTCTAATATTCGACTGATATAATTTAAAGTGTATTATTATCACATTAAATCCAAAAAGCCCTCTTATAGCATCATAAAAATGTTTTTACGGGTGGTTACGAAAAGGGAATAGAGAAATGCATCTCTAATATCGTTTTTAAAGTGAGTTAGTAAACTTAAAATTCAACTTCATAACGCTATCAGATCTCTAATATGTGTGATAATGCATTATTAGAATTAGATTATTCAACGTAGAAGATATAAAAGTAGAAATATTTCTTTACTTGATTAATTTCTCTCCTATACTTTCTCGTTTACATTTTCTTCCTCGTGGTCCCTTTCAGAAAATTAGTATTATGTATTTTTTTTAGTACTGCATATTGCTAATTGCGCTTAATTGTTACTCAAATACTCTTCTTTCTATTAATTTTTCTAAATACCTGATGTATTCCATTGGGATTTCATTTATTTATTTTATTATTGGAGTTTTAGCACTCGCCGATCTTAAGATTTCAAGGCTATAAATAATGATAGACTCTCTTGACATTTACGGCGACATAAACTCGTAATGTATATTGTATTAAGCTCATTTACATTTGATGTTATCTTCGATGTAACTTCGAATGATTAGTGATTATATTTTGTGATTCGAATTTTTACAGATGTTAATTTATTCCTTGAATACTAATTACTGAACTAGTAATACCAGGAAAAAATTGCATTTCCTAAAGTTGGCGTTTTTCATTTTCTAAGAAATTAAATCTTTTAAATATATATAATTGCGTAGCAATTCAGAAAAAAATGATTTTTTTCGTCAGTATTTTAAAAAAGTGTGCATTTTGTAATATTGAATTGCATCTTTATGTATTGTAAATATCTTACAATTTATTATTCTCTTAATAAATGAACTCTTATTTATTTATCTTTCGTACTGTTAGTTTGTGGAAACCGTTTCATAATGTTTATTTTGAAGCAAATCGCGCTGCATGTGTCTTGCGGCCCACCGCTATTCGCCGCACCATTGGGAGCGTGTCTGAAAACCAACTGTGGCTGTAGCCTGCCGTAGATCCCGAAGCGCGTGGCCCACAGGGAAGCACCGTCTCTCAGCCATCCACCTTCCCGCGGTCACGCGACGTGTCAGCGGGGAAGTAGGTGAGGAGTAGTCGGGGTCATGGTGTGCGGGTGCGCCCTGCGGAGGCGAGGCGGACCATCCACCAGCCGAAGGACGAACGGCGTGGGAGGGCGGGTGCGCAAGGGGATCGCAGGGGGATCAGAGGCGGACCTTCGGAGGGAGTACTCTTCCTCCGCCGCCGCCACATCCACCGCCGCCGCCGCTTCCCCCGTTAACGTAAGCGCGCGATCGATGGCGACGCGGCAATCTGTGCGTGTACGCGGCAGCTGCGGGGCGCGCGGGTCGTCCTAGGGGCGTATTGATCCTCGAAGGACGCGGGTTCTTTGCCGACGACGACGACCGACCTGATCGGGGACTCCTCTGGTTCCGGCGCATGACGATTCGCAGCGTCGTCGCTGCTCCAGCGCCGTCGTCCTGCCACCGCCGTCGACGTCACCCCGACGCTTCCTGCTCAGACTCCGGTAAGCGGTTAGCACGCGCTCGCTCGCGTTCTCCTTTGACGAGCCCGTCGCATTCTGTTTCTCAGCGATCAAAAATGGTTAGTAATGTATGAGTTCCCCTCGGTAAAGACAAATGTTGTTTTTGATGGACCATCATTCGTTGTAAAAAAAATCTCTTCAAAACAGCTGTTTTTATTACGATCGATATTTAGATTTGAATGCTACCCTTGGTTACAACGTGTAAGTTTATAATTTATCGTTGATAAATTTATCGGCATCACATTTAAAATATAGCAAAACTCTTGTACCAGCTGCGGGAGGCAAAATGCGTTGATGAGGCTTTTCCAGTTTCAGTTTTCCAGGTATTACGTCAGTGATGTGTTATTACAGATCTTAACACTATTTTCTAAAGTTGCCTTCGTGTTTATTTTTTGTTTTTGGCAAAACATGTTTTTGGTGGCATAGCCATCATCTTCTGTGTCCAAGTAACTCTTCGTACAGTCAAATAAATTGGAAATTACTCCTTTGAAAATTATCTCACTTACAGTCATTTCTGTGACCAAAAATATACCAAATTTTAAAGAAATGATCTTTTTTATTGTTCCGACTTGATTTATCTCGCATATTTCCCAGAATATTGTAAAAAAGTTGATTAATAAAATATAATATGTTTGCCTTTTGTAGATCCTTGTAATGTATTTCTTTTTTGAAGAAGCAAAATACTAATACGGTGAATATGTTACACAAATTAACATTAAAATGCTTCCCTGAATCTTTTGTACACGTTTGGACGTTATCTGCGTAGAGTCATCTTTGCGTCCTACAAATATATTTACGATACAGGCATTTAAACCATTTCATATTTGTTTAGTTATGAAATTAAAGTACTTTTATCGTTAAAAGTTTTTAAAATCACATTATTCTTTTAAATTTAAAGAAAAATCCTTTTTAAATAATATTATTATTTGTTAACCGTAAAGTTTGGACAATTTACTTAATTATTACGTAGACGTTGGATCAAAGTGTACGACATTGTAAATTGTGTTTCTAAAATCTATGTAGCCCGTGTTACAGTTAAATTAATCAAATAAACTGATTGAAAATTAGATATATTCATTTTTATCAAAATAATATTTACCCACTACTTTTGGAAGCATTTTACATTAACGGCAAAATTGTACTAAATACATATACCGCTAATTAAATGTAGATTCAACATGTTATTCCATGAACCCTGAATCAAGATTAATTTAATAATTGAGCTTTTATATCGAGGTTTTCATTTATCTGAAACGTTTTGAACTTGTCTTTGCTTTCTATGTAAGTCTTAGAGTGGTGCGTTACTCACAATTTTAATTTTAATATTTCTAAAAAAGAAGCTTCGTTGAAAGGCTTCCAGCACTAATAATATTATATTTCATTTAGTTCCGAGAATTGTATATTACTCTCATGGCTTACTAAAAAAGTTTACTTTGCGGGATAAGCTTTAAATACATTGTATTCCACATTTCATGAAATATACTGTCATACCATAATATTATTCATACATGCGTATCATGCAATTTAAATCCTCTAAAAAGAAAGAAAACATTTGATCTGCGCGCGGTAATGCTATTACAAATTAATAATTAATATGTGATGGAGATCGTTCCATAATTCATGTTTAATTTCGATTTATTTGTGAAACGATTGTGTGAACTTGAGCATATGGGGTGACGTATGTGCCCCGCGATATTTATATTTCATTCGCGATGAGGGGTCTCACTACGCTCGCGGCGGGTGACGTGCCTGCAACAGAAATTCCTCTACGATTCAAAAGCACCGCGTAGTACATGTATTTCGATGCTGGACAACCAACTATGGCACAAATGTTTTCATGTTTCTTTTTCTTCACACAAACATATTTTTGTTGCCTTTCTTTTTGGTAGGAATATTCATATAATTATCCGTATAATATGTCCGTGATTAGCTTACATGTGAAATGTTAAATGGCTAAAATGAAATAATTTTAAAATAGTTTATTTTTCAGAACGGTTTTCTTGTGCGTGGAACTAGTTCACTTAAAAAATATAATTCTTGTATTTTTTTTTATTTTTTTTGCTATTTCACTGCAAATATTTTTCACAGACTAATATTTACCTGCGCTAACGGTATTTCCAGAATTTAAAATGATTTTTAAAATCAAGAACTCTAGTCATATTAGTGTGAGATACATTTTCATATGTAGATCTTCGTCACTTCATTTGTAGGTGAATAAAATGGACATGATTATAATGAAAAACAAAATATAAAAATTTTACTTTGAGTATCTTATAATTACTCACAAATCACAGAATAAACCCACTAAACCCTTGACCAAATTCTGATATTTTATCATTTAAACGTATTCGATGGAATTTATCACAAGAAAAAGATGATTTCATCACATATGAGTTAACAATGTTGCGACATGATATTCAACATTTCAGTTGGAACTAAGTATTTTATGAACTTTATGGATGTGTTCACGGTTTGCTCTGATCAAATTTGGAAATCATATGTTAAAATCGGGAACCGATAATTTATGAATGAGAATTAATATTTTTGTATCTATAGGATAATAATATATTGATGTTTCGTTTAGTGAATTAGAATTTATGGTGATAAACACTGCATGATGATAAAAATATTGAATGTAATTTCCGGTGCTTATTATAATTATCATTTTTGTTGTCACATATGTATTGTTCGAGGATAATGCTTGATATAACTGTACTCAAAATAATTACATCTTAATTATTTTCTAAAGTTTACGTATGCTTTTAACGTTATTATATCAAAAATCAATATACGAGTTCAGACGTATATTTTATTACTCTAAACAGTATTTTTTTCTCTCCAGTTTTCGCTTACTGACGTCAGTAATAAGAAATATGAAAATAATTGGTGTCATTTCAAAATAAAGTGTCCTCGTACATTTATTACTGATTTTAACAGGAGATTATGCGTGAGATTTCATTACTTGAAGTACGTTTCGGTCTAAGTGGTTTTCGTGTATTACTTTTTATCACATTTACTCTTTACATTGGTCATTCTGTATGTAAATTTTAAAAAGTTATCTATTACACTCTTAGAAAATACTAAATTCAGACTTCATAGAATTCATTCTTCTCGATCAACAAACTTCAATAATCGTTCATATGTGGCGTTTGGTAACGTATATATTTAATACATCTCTTAGTAACTTTGAACTCGTTAGTTCAAGTTGTGGGTGTCTAACTAGCACCGTAAATGCAGTGTAGGGAATAATTTTCATTTGTGAGATTTTATGAACAACTGTGTGCACAATTCTCATGTATTACTATAAAATTATTCATGTATTTACAGTTCATTACGTTCACATATACATATTTTAGTAATAATAAATGTAAAAACAAATATATTACAAAAAAAGGTTATTTGAGCGCGTTTAACGAATACATATTTTGGTTAGTTTTTATAATTAACCTCAAACTAGATGGAAAATGTAACCAAAGAAATTTACATTGTATATGCTTAAAAACATAAAAATGTCATATATTGCAAAGTTTGTTTTGTCCGTGTTTTGGTAACACTATAAATAATTCTGTTAGTTTCTTACTTTTATTTTCATATTTAATACAAATGTAGGATACTTTATTCACATTTCATGATATTTTGTTCAACATTGTAAGGAGATTTTGTTTTATTTAAATGCGGTAGTTTTCATTATTCTCTTTTAGAGCTTCAGGCCAACTCTCTTGAATCATGTGAAAATTAAAAACGAAGAATTCCTTTATCTGTATTAAATAAACAAATACAGTTTCACTTCAAAAATAGGTTTTGAAAATTTGGCGTTCGATATATCTTTTACGGTTCTTCTCTTATCAACTAGCAATGCTTTGGTGTAAAATCTGACGTACTCTTCTCATCAAACGAAGGCGTCGAACTTTAAAAAATACCATTTACGATTTGCTTTGTTTGAAGTACCCATTTGGTCCAAATTTGATACCAGAAATTACCCTGATAAATAAAACAATAATATGGTAGAAGAGTAGATAAATCTATACTATAAATCTATAAATCCATTCTAGGGAGTTGGATAAAGAAGAAGGGGTTAGAATAAAGAGTTTGATCAGGTGTGACCGTAATTTGATGACCCTATTGTCAGGAGGTATGCGCTAAAAGAAAGAACTGAAGACCTCAATACATATGATCCATAGGGACATTAGGATTTTAATTCTGTATCTTGTTCATAATAATCATCATCCAATGATACCTGATGTGTTTGTGGTGTTGCATCGGAATGAGGTTTATGTGAAATGGTTGTGATACTGCGGTTATGTCATGATACTACGGCCAACAGCTATTTTATGATGCAGCACGAAAAAGTGTGTTTGGGTGCGTCATTTTTTTATGTGAGACCAAGAATGCATGTGTTAGCGTGTGTACGTGCATGAGGCGTGCTGCTGCATTTGTTGGAGAGCTTTATGATGACGCGTCGTTCATACATGTTGGAAATCTATATATATGTAGTTTACGAAAGTAATAAATTGCATGTCATCTTATACACACAGAAGTTTATATCCCTGTTGGAACCGGTGATCCTTGCTTTACTCGTGTGATAAATAATGTGGACCTGAATACGAAAAAATATGTTGCCTCAGGTTTATGAGATAAGTTGCATGTCCAAAATGTAATGTTTCGGAGTTTATTAAGAATAAAATGTGACGCACCCGAACAGTTGGTATTTACCACGAAGTGCAGTTAGTTATCTATCTCAGTAAAACACAATAGAATGTTCATGGTCCTAACTGCCGAGTCAGTTATAATACAAGTAGATGTTTTTAAATATTTAGCATAAACTAACCAATGTATTCTCTATTAAAATATAATTTACTATGATGAAATTGATATTAATTCCATTGATACTGTGTATGATCAAGTTTAAAAGTTTAAGTACAATGAACAAAATCTCATTCTTAATCAATTTTTCTTTATATCAATTTTGAAGCTCTTTCGTTCTAATTTCGTCGTCGTTTCGTAATGATTTAGGAAGTACGCAAAAAGTCTTATTGTCAGGAATGTTGTTTTCGGCATTTAGGTCAAATAAAACATAAAAATAATTTTAATCGTGCCGACGTTTAGACCTTGGTCATCATCAAGGCTAAATATGACAAAAAAAGGTAAAAACGTCGGCATTATTTAAAATATACGTGTTTTGTTTTATTTGGTCTAAATGCAAAGCCCCCCAGGGGACTTACATGTAGTAAGTACGTGTTTGGCGAACACGGGGCCCCGAGCTGAGTATGGCATTACTTCCACTTACTTGTGCCATGCTCCTTCCTTTCTCTTTTCTGACCTCCCTTGGTCACCTCTTGTTCTTTTCGATCCCGACGCTATTAGGGCTAGGGTATCTTTCATTTTCCTCTTTCCTCTTCTTGTTTTTTTTAATGTTTTTTAGTAAAGTTTTAGTAAAGTTGGAATTTGTGTTTAGAGTTGTAATGCAGGAGGGTTTTTAGTGGGTATGGTTGAGTCTTTCGGCGAGTCCCACACGCGGGGAGAGTCATGTTGGCTCTCCCTAGTGCGTAACTGCATTTTCCCTACCTGTACAAGTTTTAAGGGCTCTAATGACCTCGCTGTTGACGAGCCCTAAAGCCCCACCAAAAAAAAAAAATAAATAAATAAATGCAAAGAAAATACTTGTTGACAAATATAACCAACAACTCCCACATGTTTCATTACTGCATAAAATTGTTGTACTTTAAAATTATTCATGGGCATGTCTTGTAAAATCACTTTCTTAGCTCTCAAAGCATATGAGATATTTATTTTTAATTTATACATTTTTTTTGTGTTTACAAACTCCGTAATAATTTTTCACCAATCTCGTCATCCTTATTGACAACGTACCATTTCACGAGTTGAAACAAAAACGTTGCAAATGTTCTTCGAAATTTGTGATTACCACAGCGAATTTTGTTTCTTTAATGCCTCGATAGCGATGTACGCTTTTGTCTTACCTAATGAACCAGGAATGTGAAGGTCCACCGGTCGTCAAAACCATCTGTCTCGACCGAACAGTCAGCATCAACGCCACTATTTTAGCGTGTGTCGCCTCCTTGAAGTGAGGATTCTGCCATCTGGTGCAGTGTAATTCCACTTGGATGCTGGCTGCGCCTCAAGATGTGCTCCCGTCTCGTGCGGCGGCTGCGCGGCGGCGGAGGCACGGCGTGAAAGAGCCTCGTGCAAGCAGCTCTTCCGAACAATGACGGCGGCGGCGGCGGCGTGGGCGGCAGCGTCGGCGAGTGGTAGCGTCGTGAGAACAGGGTTTCAGGCGACGAGGTCGCAGCAGTAAAGGGGTGGTTAATTCCGAAAATGGAGAGCAATATTCATCGATCCGAGGCCTGCTCTCTCGTGCTGTGGGGAACTGCGACGCGCGTAACATCACCCCCTCCAACCGCCGAACGTTCCTCAAGGGGAACTTCTTCTTACGGAGCGGCGGTGACGATTATGAGGTCATCTTTTTCCATCATTGGAGTGTTCGCCAAAGCTCTACTTATTATTATGCAAGCGCTACTGCTCTCTTTTTCGTAGATGAGTACTTATTCTCGGTGGATTCATGAAAAAAAAACGATTATACGGAACATTGATGCTCCGTGTTTACAACTTTAGTGAGAGAAAAGAAAATTTTTAAACTTACCCGTCGTAAATGTAGTAAAAGTTACATAATATCAAGTCGGTTACACGTAATATCTTCTCATTTATAAACCTAGCTTAAGTAGGAAAATCTCATTTTTCAGGTTCAGGTTAATAAAGATTGCCATCAAAAATGTCATTTTTTAAATAAAACGTTTGATCTTGTAGAAAATGTTTACTAGAAGATATTGAATTTTACCATGTATAATGAATAATTAAACGAGATATAATTTTATATACTCGTTTCGTGAATTGTATTCTTGAGCAAACCATTATTGTTTCGAATAAGGGAGTAATTTCTTGCGTTAAGAATTCTCTATTTCATACATTATAATGAAAGTATAGTACAATGGAAGAAATTGTGGTAATTTAACAAAATTTTAGTGTTGTAAAATAAAAACTTACATTCCATAATACTAACGCAAATTTGATCACTCTGTTAGAAAACATAGCAAGAATTTATTGACCATAGACATTTAAAATAGAAACTTATTTTTTCTTGTTGAAGGGAAAACACTACATCTTGTATTAAAACTTAAATTATTATCATGTGTTTGTACATCAAATACATGGATGTTACAAAGGTGAAATATTTAGTTTAATTAGCGCGAATAGAAAAGGCTCTGAAAGGAAATTTAAAATTTAATGAAACTACTAGAATTAATTTTATTGCATTTTTAAATATTTCAGTATCATTTAACCAGTTTTAGCAACATTGTGATTGAAATTCGCACAGTATGGAACAGTAATGTTGCGCGTTTCGCCTGCATGTATTCCCGTCTCTTCTAGAGCCGACTCACTGTCTCCCCTTTCCAGCTCTTGTTGAACGCACTCATGTGTATCATGCGTAATGGCGGAGGCTGGTAATTAAAGGCAACGCATAGATTGTAAAGGGATACCCCGCAATTTGTGTTCAATATAATAATTAATGCAACTATATTCACATGCCGACCGTTCGTTTCGTCTGAAATTTATTTCATTCGCCGACCAAATTAAGCATAAGTATGTTCAAAACTACCCATAATTGGAAATGGAGGAGAGCGGTTAATAGGCCACGATGTAATTAGTGCTTGTTCAACTCTTTCGTTGCTGAGGAGGCATTTATTTCATGAAACGCTGGGTGAATAAACATTGATATTCTCTTGTGTATGGTTTTGCAAAATGATATGTATCATTTTCATTTCCGTAATATGTATTTATATTACACAAGCAAAAATTTCTCTCTGTGAAATGAAGTAATTAAATTTCAAGCAATTACTGTGTTTCTTCTAAGTGTGAATGTTTTTTTTCTAAAATGTGTCTCGTTATAATTCATTAAAAACTTTTGAATTTTATACCAAGCAATTAAATGAAGGAAAACGGCGTCAAAATATTTTGTGATGACAATTTCTTTAAAAAATTTCGTGAAGATACAAGTTGCTTTTTGATTTCCATGAAATTTTGTTTCCATTGTAGTTCAACGTTAATTTTATTTGTCAAATGGATTTGCGTTATTTGGTTTTAGATTGCTACCACATTTACGATGTTTTCCGACTTATATGTTGAGAATCTTCCTGACTATTAGGGAAACTAAATGTAGAAAAATGTCTTCTTCACAAAATAATCAAGAGGAATTAGTTCAACAAAATTGAATACTCATTATATTTTCATATTGATACGTTGCATGTTATTTAACATGGTTCTCCTTTTCAGAATTTATCATGGTATTAACTCTACAAGCACTACTTGCCACCCCTCTTGGATGCAATGGTTAGCGTACCCGAATTCACTTCCCGTTAGGTTTTAGTACAACGGATGAAATCAAACCGCAAATGCTCTAATAATATACTCCCTACTTTTTTAACTTTAATATACATTTGAGATTAATATAATTATTCATCGATACCTTCTCAACATATATACAAAATCGTAAATTGAGTACCAATACCGTGTCAGGCAACTGCTGCAGTCTGCTAGCCTTCATACTGTACATGAAACATCACAAACAGTGACCTGAGTTGACTTCTGTCTGGCAATATGTTGCGACAGATAGCCTATGGAAATATACACTCTACATTTCTTACTATTATTCAAACCTTTCTTACACATTTCTTACAATAATGTATTCCGATGGTATTTAAATGTGTTGTATCATTTCGCCTCTAGCTGTAGATTTTTTTGTCAGTATACATTTTAAATGGCGACGAATTGAATATTGATGTGTGTGAATATGGATAATTGATTGTAGAATGTTGTTAAGTTTCTGGTACGTGAACTATGTCATAATCAATTATAACGTCTAAGGAAGCAAGTTACGGGTCCCACGTGGTGTTTGTGTGATCACATCAGGAACGTTTAGTTCGAATATCTGCTACTACCCGAGTTACCACTCCCTCTCAGTGCAGCTTTTTCCTTTACCTCAGAGGCAGTGATTTTTAGGGATTCAATTGGCTGTTCGGGATTATAAGCATGCTTCATCAATGATTATCTTCAATTCTTCTGAGAGTTTTCACTTTATCGACAAGCAATTTGTTTTTTAATTTATTTTGACCTAGAGTCTTCTAGACCGCCTTGTCTAACCTGGTCATTACAAGGCTTGTATTTTTTATCTATTCTTTATCTTATTTAAACTCATTGTCGTATCTCTTTTCTATTGGTTTCACAAAGTTGTGTTCCCTACCACAATGAAGTGTATCATCTACTATCCCGAGTAATTTCTCTTTTTAATGCGTCACGTATTATTTCTATTTTGTTAAATATTCTCTAAAAACCTCATATTTATATTTAGTGTCTATTCTTGTGTTCTTATCGTGTGTTCCAATAGCTCCTCGTTTCTTCATTTCTATTATATATTCTGATCGTTCCTCGCCATAACACTTGCAGTCCTACATCTGATGTTCACGTGTTTCTTCTTTTTCGCCACATATACAATCTAATTCTTCCCTTATTCCTCTCTCTACTAGGAAACTATTGAAACTTATATTGAATCTTCCTTTTGATTTTTCCCCATCGATTTTGCCACGCCTGCATTATTTGCTTTGCTATCATTCCTTTCCATTGTTTTGTTTTGTTTTCTATTTCTTGCCCTGCTATAGTTATTTTTTCTGTTTGTTCTATTTTCCTTCAAAATTGTAATTTTGCAATGTATAAATCCAATGGAATTATTCCATACATAACTTTTGACGCTTCTCGTTATAATGTTCGATATGCTCCTCCTATTGCCAGGAGACATGTTCTTTGTATTGAATTAATTTTCTGTTCAACATATCGTGTTGCTACTCTATATCCCCATGCATTTGAACCGAAAGTTAGCATTAGTCGTACTGCTCCTTTACATAACATTATTTTATCTTCTTGCCCTATATTGAATTTTGCTATCCCTACCCTAAGCAAACCGTAATATAATATTTTTGCCTTTTCTGCTACATAATTTATGTATGTAAGAAATTGTAACTCTTTGTCCAAAACAAGACCTAAAAATTTATATGTATTTACAAGCAGTATTTTTTCGATTAAATCTTTATTTTGCATTATTATATCTTTAATTTGATTTATTTTTTCGGAATTTCTAAGTACCACTTTCGACCTACACCTCTACTGTACACTAACTATTATCTAATGTCCTTGATCGCTTCGCCTGATTTAAACTTAAAGTAATAAAAATATTTGGCCAAGGAAATTTCTCCATTCTTTTCCAACCGATCATCCTAATTTTTGAGCTACTCCTTTGTAAGTACATTCTTTACATTCTGAATAATCTTTTGTGTCTATAATTTCTTCTGCATATGTTACAACCCTCTCATGACCTCTATTGTATTACTCTTGTCCGATCACTTGGGCGATCTATTGTATCTACCTATCAAAAATTACTTACACTCCTTACTTACTTGAACTCCTTACACTTGTCTCACATATCAAGAAATATTTGACACCAAAAAATTAAAACATTTCATTTTTATCCATTGGTATTCTTTTCCTGGTACTCTACATGATAAGAAGTTTTACACCAAAAAAGGTGTTCAAATTAATTTCTTCGTCTCTCCGAGGTTATTTTTACTTTAAACAATTTGTTAAGATTATCCTGCTTTGTGATAATATTGTTTAATTAGAACCATCACCGGTAATACATAGAAATACGCTCCCAATTTTTTAAATTCGTAGATAAACAATAAATCGTTTATGAATAAATTATTTAAATTTTTGGACAATTTATTTTCATTGGCATAATCTTTTTAACAATCTGAAAAAAATCTTGTTATATTACTTTTTAGTTTGTGGTAACACACTTATTTTCCGAGCTTTGACGTTCTTTGTGTCTACATGCTGAACTCAGATCATTGTAAAAGTCTCTACATTTCAATTAATTTCACAAATTGCATAAATGAACAAAAATGAGGAATAGAGGTAAGGACGACACTGTGTCATTATAGCGTAAGCTTTCTTCATCTTTCCATGAAGTTGCTACAATGAAGTTGTCCTACAATGATGCCTGCAATGATCGAAAGATGTAGATAAATAATTATTTTTCTCCAGAAATATCTCCCGAGTTGAGGAAGTGGGAATAAGTAGGGGTTAATACGCATGTAATGTTAGATAGTACGTAAATACATTCTTTAGAACGATTTATTGTAATTATTTTACTTTGTTTTACGTTGTCTAAATAATTAGAAAGACAGCTAAAATTGCACTGATTGTGCGTAAAAAAGTTTGCTCGAAGATAGACAAATAGTAATAAATTTAATAATAAATTTATTGTCAGAAAAGTAGTACAAACTGCGTATGACCACATGGAGGACTATAAACTAATTTACTCTCCGGAAGCAAGCATGGGACCATCCCATCAATTCCAATCAAGGTCCCTAAGACAAAGGCGGATTCAAAAATTTCAGCAAAAATTCCTAGATAAGATAAAAATTGAGCTGCGAGTTATAATACTACTTATTATACATGTTTAATACATGGATTCATTTGGTTTAATGGTTTAATACATGGCGAGTTTAAAAAATGGATTCATTAATACATACATTAATATATAATACAGAGTAAAAGTTACTATTATATTTTAAATTGTACTTTCTTTCCTATAGTTAAGTAAAATATTTCAATTCTTTTTGATTTTGTCTGAATTTGTTTGAATAAGTAAAAGTACCAAGTTTGCAATTTATATTATCAAAAGCGTGACTTTTGTATACTAAAGAATCCGTGAAGATAAAGTTCCGTAAGAAATTGAAATAATGTTGAGAGTAGTACTTTATATTAATTTGCGATGAACTCTGAACCGTTGCTTGCACAGGTAAGACTTCTAACATGAAAACGCGCTTCGTTTTCAGGTCAAGTGCTCTTAGTTAGGTTTAAAGGTAGTGTTAAGAGTTGCGCTAACAAGTTAAGTTGGCGCGATAAAACACGTAGCTTGAAAGACGCTCTCAACACACCACATGCCATAACGCAGAACCCGTCCCCGTCCGCCCACGCATATACGCCGTGTTCCCCTTCCAGGCATCCGTGTAAGTGGTAATACATATGCAGGGAGTTATTGGTCTAAACTATGGTAGTGCCGTGAATTGCTGTCATATGCAGTTGACACGTGGAGAGGGGTGGAGAGGGAGGGGATCCTCATCTCGACGCCTCCATCGTCCCCGCCTTACACGCGTCCTTCCCCACTGCTAATTCACCCCCTCCTCTCATTTCTCACGCACTGAAGTATGTCTGTGTGAGCACACATACAGACAGAACCATAAATTGCAAATCCGTCACCTCCCCCTCCTCCGGTCTCTCTCTTCGTTCTCTCGCTTCTCTAACCCACCCGCGTATTCAACGCCTCCGAGTACAATTCGACTGAGAGCGCGGGGAAGGTGGAGTGAGGGGCTGAGTGGGGCGGGGAGAGGGGAGAGGATGCCTTTGGAGGAGGCGTCGTAGGCTCTGCAATGCCTCTCTGACTACGCCACATGCCAGACCGGTGATATATTCACAGTGTCTGTCGGGACCGGGACGGTCGACGCACCCATGACCTCGCATCGCTGGTCAAACCCTGCTCCCTGTCACCCGACCCTTACGATCACCTGACCGACCGACCGACGCCTTGGACCGACGACCGGACGCAGCGAGTAGACAGACGCACACGCGAGTTCCGAATGCTTGGGAGCAGGGAGGCGGATGCGCGTATTGTGCGCGACGGCACGCTAATGTGCGATCGCGGTTATTCGGATGATGACTGGCGTGGGGAGGGTTCCTTGAGCGTCGTACAGCTCTTGGAATGCGTGTTGGATGCGCTGCGTGGGGGTTGCTGGTATAGACGCGACACTCATTGTCCCCGATAGCGTGTCAGATGGCGTTCGATATGTGGAGCATGTAAGTTGATTTGTGTTGGAACGATTCATCACGTAGGATCATAATATCTTTGATATAGGAAAGATAATTAAATGTTAGGTTTGGTTTGGTAGGACTTAGTACGTATATGATCAAATACTCAAAAAATACATATATTACATTTTATAGGTATTTGGCCATAATTTGTATGTACATTTAACACAAATTTTCCATCATATAAGTTTTTAATCGTCATGTGTCTGTTCTTACATACAATTTACTCTCTATGATGTCGTCTATATGTTACTTTCTTCCCTCCTGTTGCCACCAATCGGTATTAACGTGTGCTGATATCAGCGCACTTATTTTCTCAGTGAGTGGTGACGTAAGTAAGGGAGGGTTTATTGGACGGACTTTTAAGAAGTTAGCCCCTGGAAAATAGAAAATCACGGTAATTTTGTGAGTGTTAGTTCGCGTTATTTCATTAGTTGAATGGGTAGTTAAAGCCACTACACAGTGTGAACTCAATACTTCTACATTACCTTAAAATACATGTCCTTGTTCCAATGTTGAGAAATTATTATGATGAGTGTCAGGTGTTGAACATATGAGTAAGATATAATGTATGTTATCAATTCTGAATCGAGAGTGTCATGAATTCCCTGCTAAAGCGTCACCAATATCTGAAACACACCCAAGTATTGGGTAGATCAACTTACGAGGTTTGGTCGTAAATGGGTATTTGATTATATGATGCCACCAATCAGTGTTATTGCGTATGTAATCCAAATAATATTACTTTTAGGTCAATATTAATTATTTTTTTCTTTACTTTCTTTTAAATAACAATTCTTAAAACTCACTTTTCCGGTATTTTCTATTACATCGTTTTTTCCGTTTCCTGTCTTCATTTTTAATATTTAAAACTTTTTCTGAATGACACCACTTTGTTTAAGGTCGTCTCTCATAACGTTAACCAAATTTACTTTTAAAAATATTTTCCAAGATTATACTCAGAAAGCTAGTATTTATGTTTCACCACTTTGATTTTCACATCATCATTTCCTTTTCCTCTCGTGCTCTTCCACCACCGTAGACCCTTCTTCTACGAGGGCATTCACGTTCAGCGTCTTTCTCTTGACTCCACACCTCGTCCTCTGCCGTCGCCTCCGTGATGGACGGCCTGAGGAACCCGTCCGGGCGTCGGCGGCGTCCGCCACGGTGGCGCGGCGCGGCGCGGCTCCGCCAGATGCGAGTGTGAACATATGGCCTTGTAACGCATGCAGTAGCAAGGGCCCCTTCGCCGCCGTTTGGTTCTCTCCCTGCCCGCCACACCGCCCGCCGCTTCCGTCGCATCCACAGCCGTCCGCGCTACCACCACTGCACCAACTCCCGCGGCACCTGTTGCTGGCGTGGAGCGCTCGTGCGCTATGCGTGCGCTTCAGCAGCGACGGTGGCGTGTCGTTCGTGCGGGCACGTCCTCTCGTGATGGCCATCGAACGCGTTTCATCTTCGAAGACAGCTCCGAGGAAGCAGACTGGTCGGAATAATACCACCGGATGCAGAAATTAGGTCGGAGATCTGAATGTGTAAGATCAGCGAAGAAACAGAGTACTTACACAAGAAGTACGGAGAACGCAGGACACTTTGGGAACACATTTGGATAAGTTAATATCGAAAGAAAAAAGTGATTTAAAAAATCGAAGAAAATTGCGATAAAATTACATATTTGTGGCTGGTGATGAGACTCAATAAAGCGTAATGGAAGGAAGAAAATGGTATAATGTAGAGGTCAATACCAGGTAAATGGTTTAAGAAAAAATATAAGAAGAAAAAGGATTATTGAATGCAATGCCTTTGAAAATTGAAATTTATCGCTTGGTTTCAGAAATATGCATTATTGTTTTTCGTGATGTAAATTCATTCTATATTGTTTCTGAGAATTACATTTTTAACGACGAGATAGATGTAGCATATTTTTATTTAGCTTAAAGCGTGGGTAGAAGGTTTATTTATATGTCGATAAATGTCGATTTACGAATAATTTTGGTTTTAATATTATGCTAATGTAGTTAGATAAAAGTAAATTTATACACGGCATCCATCATGTTATGTCCGTAAGTGGATTACTTATTCCCACTTAAAATAGAGTGAATATTTTCAGTTTTTCTGTGAAAATTTGAAAACAAAGGTTTCATATGATTCATCAATTACCGATGTCCGTGAATATCACATTCAATTCTAGTATAGTGATAAACATTAAACTAGAGAAATGCATTAAATGGAAAAAAAACACACAATTTTTTCTAAATGATAATCATACTACAATTATTCCATTTATTTTTCATGTTTCTTGTCTTTTGTATATTATTGTTCAATATATATTCAAATTGTTAAAAACGTATTCAAATTGTTATGTATTGTTCCTTTCTGTTGTATGACAGAACTTGGAAACAAGTATTCTTAAAAAGAAACTGAAGATTTTAAAACCTTATTATACGTTCAACCACTAATATTTGAATCTCTGAGTTAGAGACCTTGAGAATTGCAGTATGAAATATCTAACTGAGAAACACTCATATCACCATTTTTTTATCATTTCTTAAGTAAGGTGTAAAAATTATATGTTTCTCTGATTTTAGTTTGAATCAGTTATATACTATATCCCTAATAATATAGTTTTGCCCCATTTCATATAGTTTATTATTCCATCTGATCATTTGAACTAACAACGCTCTTGAAATTTAATGGAGATTTTTCATGTTTAGATGAGTGTTGTCGATGCATTTAATACTTGTGAGATGAAACGTGGACATTAGAATCCTTCTCCTCTATCCTTTGTGGGATTTAGTTCAAAGAACACGGAAGATATCCGATGTACAGTGCTGCACATCAAAAATCAATCTGGATTTTAGGGGTGGCTCTTCCTGCGTGTAAGGAGATATAAGCACGTAAGTTCTCCATCCGCCGTCCTTCCTGTCACATCCCGTACCTTCCATTCCGTAATGGAAAAAAATCTCCTTTGAGACCCACGCACCAGAGAACTTGTTTACATGTGTTTTATCGACTTAGAGACAGAGCGGGTGTTTTCCATGGGGCTTTAAAGCGCTCCCAAGCTCCCTTATTGGATTATAGGAAATGGATGCCACGTAAGAATGTGATCGAGACTATGATACTAGACTTAGTTGTGGGATTGTCTCCTCTGCACTATCCCTTTTATGCCTCAAGATGTTGATCAGAAAGGGTCTCAATGGTCTGTTGCAGTGATTCACAATGCGAAGTGTGTTTCGGAATACATTTAGAACGCGAGTGAGCTTCGGAAAGACGAAAGAGAGGTTTTTAATGTTCGACATCATATGAGTGGTACTCTAAGGCGTCTTCTCACTCAAAAATTCATGAAGATTGAAACAGAAATGCTGCGGAAGAGTTAAAAATATCCATTTAATTATTCTTATGCCCTGAAATCTTCCATATAAATAATTAAAAATGAACAGATATTTTTAAAGAAATATAAAGGCGAATCACACATAATAGTCATTCACAGATGGAGAAAAATAAAACGTTTTGATTTTTGCCTTCGGCAGTTCAGAACATACGAAACAAGTTCTATTTTCTTCAGTTTCGTTGACTGACCATTAGATGATACGATATAAGCAAGTTATGGATGAAACTTTGATTATGAAAATTCTACCTTCGTCGATTTTATCCTGTATTGGTAGAGGCTCCTAGTGCCCAAATCCTCAAATATTTATTTTTATGAATTGGCAATACTTGGGGAGAATTTCTAATATCTTAACTTGAAACTATGTGTCACTTTGTTTTGCATTTTCAATAAATAATGTTCAATTTGGTGGCATATTAAGAAGCACATCAAATGGATCGTAGAGTATACGTAATTGAATTCAATTTTAACAAAATTTGAGAAATATTTATGGATACCAATTTACTTCGCTGAGAAGAAAATAATATTTCAGTGAACAAGCATTCAGCAAGAGTCTCCGCTAGTAAAAAATTTCTCTTCACGAATGTGTGTGAGAGAATGAGAGAGATTTAGAGATTATGAAGTAAGCGTATAACTCAAGTTTTACTTGGAGTATTGAATACATTCCTTCACGAAAACGTCATGATTTTTGGAGTACAGAACAGTGGTTCGCATAAAATGTACACGCATCAGAATAACAAGAAGGAGTCCCAAGAAATTCTGATTTTGGAGAGATGCATCATTAAATTAAGTCTCTAACATTGTTGTTTCTTAGAGAGTGAGAATATTTACTTTATCATGTCGTAAGTTTAGAGAAAATATTCAACTTGTAGACTTGGCTCACAATGAACATTAACACATTTTTTAAGGTAATGCCTCTATGACGTCTGTTCCTTCATCACATTGTTTAGGATGATTTCTCTATACGTAAAATGACTCAGAATTTGCGTTACGATTATGTTATACTTTTATAATAAAAGAGTAGTATTTTTATTTTTATTTCTTGTCTTATGGTGAGGTTCAATCCTCCCTTTAACCGTGACTTTGGGTAAGAAAATTGGGAAGGAGAGATATTGGATTACCAGGAAACTTGTGGTACCGAACTGACATTTGTCTGGTGTAGATGAGGGAAAACCCAGCTGAAAACCTCACCTAATTTGGTCTAGCAGGGTTTGAACCCCTGATCTACCGCTTAACTGTATCAAGGTAGCGAAGATGCTAAACCACCGAGGTCGGTGATAGAACATATATACTAGTATTGGATCAATATATAGATTATCTAAAATATTTTCTTCAACTTCATTTTGTTTGTTGAACTTACATCTTTTATCGAACAGAGCAGAGTAGTTCTTTTCTTCTTTGAGGAGATTCATTTACAAGAAAAGTAATTAAGTAAGAAATAGAAAATATACAAAGAAAATTGATGGCAATACCAAATTTGAATATTTGCTTTAGCTCTATTTTGCATTACATAGTTTACAAAACAACAAGAAGGGAAAATATTCTCATCAGGAAGTAGGAAGCAGAGGCAACCCAAATGCGTTGACGGAGCCCTTGTAATTGTAATGCTTGGGTGGTGGATCGGTTCAGAGTGGGGAGGTGAGGTTTGCAGAAACGGAGAGACCGACGGGGTTGGCGTGGCTTCCTTTGAGCGTCTGGGGGTTGCATAAGGGGGACCTTAAATTTTGGAGTGGGAGGGACCTCCGCGCAGTGATTGATTCGGGGTAGGGGCTCGTAAAAACGAAAGCACTTGTTATGGAGATGAAGCAGAACGTAGCTGTGGGTAGCCTTTCGTCTGGGTTTCACTCCCGCTTTGCGGCTCTGGAATGGTGTGGAGGAAGAGATGGTGGTTGTAGTGGAAGGAGGAAGAGAAGGAAGAGAGGAATCGAATTCACGAGGTCGCATTGACCCCATCCGAAACGCTGGCGTTTCCGCTGGAAAGCGATCGATGATCCATTGCTGCAACGGCATCATAGCACATCCCGTTACTTGGCAATTACTCCAAACATGGGACTTGTGGTTTTGTCATAGAATGGATATATGAGAGTAGAATAATTTGCTCTCGTAATCTAACTGTGCATTCTGAATTATTTTGTGACGTATGAGTTTCCATAAATTAGGTCTATAATGGTAATGGTTCGTCCTAAATACTCGAAGAGAAAGCTAAAATTATATTTGTATTTGAGAAACATATCATAATTTACATATTTTTCAGAAGACTGTAAGAATATTCAATGTACAGTAAAGATAAAATCTCTCTGGTAATATCACCTCTACAAAAGTATTCTGAAATAATTAATAGGTTAACACCAGTTCATTAATAATTGAATTTCGTTTATTCAATAAAAACTAATATGGCATAATACTGTTATTTGTCTTTTTTAGATTTACGTCAGGCGCGATTTTCGACCGACTTATGATATAATAGCTTTTTCAGTGTTTCAACAATTTGTGGTGTGAGGTAAACTTCTAATTTGGAACTCATTTTTGTTATCCATTATTTATCTGCAAAAAAATATGTTTCTGTGAAATATGATATTTTTTTCAGTTAATTCGAGGGGATATATTTATAGTGAAAGAGTTCCATAGTTCTGAACCCATAGAAAATGTGATGTCTAAATAATGAATTTTCTAGTTATGAATCTGTAAAAATTAAATAGTTTCGTGAAATAGTAATCAAAATATCTGCCTAGGGCGTTCTTTTCCCACTTTTACGGCAAGAAGTAAGTATTATGTTCACTCAAAATCCTGGAGTAAAGATTGTATAGTACAATACAAATTTTGGTAACTCAGTAAATACTCAGTTTTCTCATCACGTGTTCAAAATAAATCATGATATACTGTTAGTCTATATTGGATAAAAGTGACAGTATGCAGAGGTATTAAGCCACTAATTTATCTTTATTAAATTTGTTATACGTGTGGGTGAATGACTTCGAACGATACATGCGCACACGGTGATTCCGACTGGATTTCTAAGATGCAATTAAAGTTTTCTGTCTATTTGTGTACATGTAGAAGCATCTGAGAACGACTCTTGTATAGTTTGGGGAAAAATCATTTTTTGGAATTCTAGTTACGTAGTAATATCGAGCGAACTGAATGGCATACTACTACCTTTGATGAGATTTTTTTCTGGAGTTGCTAATCGTATTTCAGGAGTTTTTATTTAAATGAACATATTTTTATATTTTAAAATGTATTTTCCCCTCGTTCGATATTATTTTTAGTGTTATCGTACTTGAGTGCAGAACAAATAACTATATTTCCTTTGACTGAAGGTTGATAGCAAAATATTCCATTTCTAAAGAGTATGTTTCCAAGAAATTTAAATAAATAAGTTGCACTATTTTTCTATCTCCTGAAAAATTGCTTGTATTGGAAATAGTTCTGCGTTTCCTAGAACCTAAGGTTTAAAAATTTTAACTCGTATATTTCGTGAATTATAAATATTCCAGACATTAGAAAGTTTATCTGATCAGTTAAAATTGCAATATCATTTCATTCACGTTACATTTTTAAGAAAATTGGAAATGAGCTATATGGATATATTATTTTAAGAGATAATAATATGGCTATTTTATTTTAAGTGATTTGATTATGATAATTTTTTTTCTGTTTATTACTTCATACGTGATGTTGGCGTACATGAATGCCTACTTCACGCTGTTTTTACTTTCGGATATTCACTCGTGAATACTGGAATTATACAAAACAATCCTCACATTAATTATTCATTTCCATGTACAACATGACAACGTTTGAACAATACTATTACTCTAAAAGATTAGTAAGAAACGTGTAGAATGAAAGGCCTAACGAGGGTTTTCACTCAGAAGTTTACCATTATCCCACATGACGAATGATCTTCTTGTCACCAGCACATGCCGTTGTTTCCAAGCATTTCTCATCGCTGGTGTCTGTCCCTTCATACAACTGGTGTCCGCTGGCTAACAATACAACCACAAGGACCTGCCCCAAATTCGCATGAAAACGCCGCTGGAGCCTGTTTAACGTTTCATGGCGGGGGACAGGGTGGCAGTGAAACTGTTACAGCAATTGGAAGGGCAAGGACTCTCGTCTCCATATCTCGACATTTACATCGCGGACCAGGCGGCGCAAACCGCGGGCGTAATTCACACGTCCCAGGTGCGGCGGCAGCGCGATGACGACGCCGTCAACGGCGTAGCGGCGCCTGGCAGCGGCGGCGAGGCGCTCGGCTGCCGGAGCAGCGGCGGCGGCAACAGTAGACGGTCGCGACGCTTAATGAAGTCACGTATTTCATTTCCGAAACAAGCGACACCCGCCCCTCGTCGACGCTGCGACGGTGGAGGCAGTCGCCTCACGACGGAGACAGTCCGCGTCGCGCGTTGGCGCGGGGATGGCCTTGCTCACGTGACTCACGGTGCTCAGGGTGGCATCGACAGAAAAAAGAGACGGTATGTGCTAGAAAGCAAAGACATTAGAAGATAGTATAGAAAATATTACATCAATTGTTTACATACGTGGAAAAATACTTGGATTCTGCATTGGTTATGCACCTAACGAAGGCCAACATTCTGGCTAAACCGTTGTGTACTCAAATGTAGTTACTACCTACAAAAGTTTGTTAAAATTTACAAATATCCTTCTACATCTTTACTATCTGCCCCTGTGCTTTCTTTTCTGTTCATATCGCTGAGCACTACGATTCACGTTAGTGAGGAACTCAACAGCCAAAGAAGTCAGAAGGTAGAATAGCAAACAGTGGAAGGATAGACGAAAACGATTGTGGTAACAACACAAATGTGCTTAAGTATACATATTAGATTATTATTTTGAATTATAAGTTATTTCACTATTGAAAGATCAGTTTGTGTGTTGATCAGTCAAAGGTGTGTTTATTTTGGAATAGATGGGTTGCAGATGTGAGTGAGGGGAGATTATTTTCCGTGCTGAATATGTTACGCGACTCTTTATTTAAAAGAACATGCTAGTTTTGTTTTTGTAGACAGAATCTCAAGCACCGCCAATGAGAGAATAAACGCTATTCGTTAGGTATGAGGATGAGGTGTTATACTCAGTGTGGGACGTCACATTTCTAAGAGTGTGATGGGAGAAGATGTAACAAACATCTTGTTATTTATCTATTTGTCAGATATTTTTAAGGTGAGTGGGCCAATGAAAGGAATAACAAATTTGGAGATAGAGGTTTCCGTATTAAGGGAGTAATTTTCGTGAGATTTTTTTGTATAAATTTTCTTATGTTTTTTTTTCTTAATAATATTGTCAATGAGATTAATGTTGTAAAAATTAATTATTTCAATCTCTTTAATAATGATTTACTTTTGCTGGCCGTCTGAGAAAAGAGGGTTTTAGAAAGCCAGTATTTTATTGCTATTTTTTTTCAAACGAAATCATTGTTAAATCCTTTGTTTCTCTCTGCCCTTTTGGCGATGAAGTCTCACGCTCTGACAAAAAAGAATTATGAAACGTGACTTATGTGTCTATTACTACAGAGAATCTCCTTGAGATGTAGTTTCATATGTGCTAAGTAGGAAAAATGAAGAGCATAATCACCTTTCACATTGTAGGACAGATGGAAATGTAAATCGTTTGTTTAAATTCAATAAATCTCCGAAAAACTGAATCATTTAAGTCCCAGCATAGTACCATAGTGAAATTGTTTTTTAGAGGTAAATTCTTATATGAAAGTAACACTTGCAATATATTCTGGTATGATAAATTATGAGATGTTATATTGTAGTCAGTATTAATCATGTTACGTCGAATGAAAATGGTAGACGGGACCGGGATTCGAACCCGGGACCTTGAGCTCTACGCGCTCATGCGCTTACCGACTGCGCCATCCCGCTCGCCTCTCGGGTCCGTCTATCATTCTCATTCAACTTGTGAAACCCAAAGACCTCTGAGGTGGTCTCGTAGAGACTAGATTCCTCATCTGAGGCGACTCCCATAGGAAGTACTTTATTTGGGTAGCATTTTCCATTTCTGGTTCACAAACATAGAAATCTCTTAGATTGCGGTGAACCTCACCGCCAGGTAACAGATTAATCATGTTACGTCGAATGAAAATGGTAGACGGGACCGGGATTCGAACCCGGGACCTTGAGCTCTACGCGCTCATGCGCTTACCGACTGCGCCATCCCGTTCGCTNCGGTGAGGTTCACCGCAATCTAAGAGATTTCTATGTTTGTAGTCAGTATTTTTAATGTTGCTAAAAAACTTTTTCGGCTGCATAGCAGCCATCTTCAGTAGCATACATTGGGTACAGAGGAATGTGTTGGTAAGTCCTCTATACCCAGTGTATGCAACTGAAGATTACTACTACTCAACCGTAAAACATGTCAATAATATAATACCTTATAATTTATTATGCTTTGATGATGTTGTCAACCTCCTTCAATTACCATGTAAAATGTCGTTAAAATATCTAGGCAAAATCCACGTTATATTTGTTTCATATGGAAGCGGATATTCGCCGTTGGTAACAAGAAATCTAAATTGCATAGCTTTAGCTAACCACGGTCTCTGTGAAGTCAGCTTTAAGCGATGAAATGGTTGTCTTGATAATTTACACGAAATGGTACTCTCGGGTGTACTAGCTGTAGATATGAGCTGCAGACTTAATTCAAAATGTATTTCGCAAATCCTTCTATCGCTAAATGTAGGGTACACAAACTTGCTGCACATTAATTTTATTTTAGAACTAATTTGTTAACATTAGCTAACCTTCTGTCTGAAATGTTCATCGTGCTACCAATTTTAATAAGTTATATAATTTAAAGTTGAGTTATTAAATTACCGATCAAAAATTCGGGATAATATTGGAATAAATCAAGGCAATTTATCATAGAAGATTTTACTGTCTAATATGTCATTTATTTTATTTCATGTCTTTATGCACATTGTTAATAAATTACATTTATTTCCACTTTGTAATTTCTGAAAACTGATTTTCAGAAATTGGACTAAATTTCTATTTTTAAATTTTTTAAATATTTATTTATTTAGTTTGCTATCGACAAAAAGAGTTTCAAAGTGTCAAAATTACCTCCCAAGTATTCAGGAATAAATCAACATAAATAAATCATTTGTATTGGAAATTCACATGAATGAGATTACTTATTATTTTTCTGTTTATAGCCTTTTAACGTAAGTTTTATTTTTTGCAAAATATTTAATTCATTATGTGCGAACATCTTGCGCGCGTTCTCCTTACTACGCGTTCTCGCTGAGAAACGTACCTGGTAGCGCGCAACCGCGAACTGCTTCTGGATAACGGCGCGGTTTTTGTAGAAGAAACGTACATCGCATAAGGTTCTAGAGTCGTTGTGAGTCAAAGCAGATTTTAAGGTGTCGTAAACGCGCGCTCCGAACACATAAAGTACAGTCTCCCAAGTAAAATATTAAATTCTGTTTATTTTAATGTTTTAGACGGAAGGAACTCCCGGTCTTTAAATTTCGTTCACACCGTTAGAGAGTGTTCATGAATAAGAAATAGCCGTTTAAGCAGATTTTACTCATAATGTGGTAAATATTAATTTTTGACATGAAGTTAATTATTTTCTCTCGTTCATTTTGCGCAGAAATCATATTACTTCTTTTTTAATTATTATGTGTCAGGATTAATAAACGACCTTTATTTCAAAAATCATTATTTCTTTACGGGAAAACCTTAATTTTTGATTCAGTTATTGTACATCAAAAACATAATTTGAAATCATGCCAATATTTTAAAACTTAAAAATATTTGAGTTGATTTGATTCCTTCAGTACTTTAAAAATAATGGATGGTACAAAACAATACAATTGGAAGAGGGAGCTTGTAAACAGACACTCCATTCTGCTGACGATTTTCGGAGAGGAAAAGCTGCAGTATTAGAAGAATCTCGGCGGACAATTTTTAACACTTTTACAATAATTAAAAGAGCGGGTTGCCTAATTGTGAGTGCGGTGTTGCACTTAGGCGGGGATGAGCTCCTCAGACGTAGACGGGAATGAGGGGTCAACTGCTGGGGTGGCGGACGCAGAGTAAGAAGAAGAAGCATGAGCGTACGAAACAGCGAGTGAAAGATACCGGCAAAAAGTACTTTTAATGCCTTTTCACACTCCGTGTTCATTTGTTTTAATTTCTTAATAAGAGAGTGACTCGACGGTGCGACGATGCCGGAGGCCGCCGCCTCCGCCTCCGCCGCCGCGTCTTCGGCTGGAGCTGCTAACATCAAAAGAACTTCTTAACTAACTCAAACAAAAAGACGCGTCTTGCCAGAGCAGCGCACGCACACATTCGCCTTCGTACAAAAGAAGGAAGAACTTGATGAAGGAGCTTTTTAACCTGAGTGCGCGGCCCCCGGCCCGGTTCAGCCCGTCCGCTCCGACACTTTCAATGAGCGGTGTGTTTAATTTTGCTTCTGTGTGCCGATTAAGAAACTACGTAAGTCACAGTCAGGCGATTACTTCCTTTTATGGATCAAAATTTACTGTTTTAAATTACTGATCTTAACTTTGGCGATTCAGTGAAACAACAACTCGAGAAGAGATTTCATTTTCGATATAGTTTTGTTCAAATTTCATTGTGAATGTTATTAAATAATGATCACTCTTATGACTTTAATAAAAACTATAGTTACAAAAGACGTTTTTATTTTTTCATTCTTTTCTACTGTAGTGTTAATTAATTATTCAATATTCCTGTATTAATTATTTTTACTGAAAATTATCTCGATGAGTCAGTTGAAATCAGGCTTTGATGACTTAAGTTTAGATGCGGAGATATTTTGAAACGATTATGTAAGGTACACGAATTAAGAAATATTTCATAACACTAAAACGTTATACATTCAAGCTTCTCTTTTGTAGGTTGTTAATGAACAGGTGTATTCAATATCAGAACCATTGCAAAGCAAATGATTTGGGGTTTTTCTTGAATATTAATTGTATCGTGAATGTTATAAAATTGTAATTTCTTACGACATTTTATATTTAACTGTATTTGGTTATTCTGATCTTCGGAAAAGTTTGTAATTTATTCATATAATCACATTAACGACACTAGTGTTAGCTTATTATTGCTATGGATGTAAATGAGCATAGGTGCTTGTCATTTCCAAGAAAATATGTTTTCATTCGTCCTTTTTCAGTGCAACAAAGTGAAATCTACTAAAAACAAATGAGTATTTAAATGAATTTGTTGATTTTACATTATATTTTACCATCTTATCCTGGGGTTTCTTTCCTTCAAGAATTAAACCTGTGTTCAATAATTCATATGGAAAACTATTTAAATTGGATTATCGAATACTAAGTTCGTTCATTTTTGTATTGTCAATTCAACTCAGTTTCAATTCTTTTTTCTTTTTTTTTTTACTTTTCTAACAATTGTGAAACGTGAATTGTTATTGCTTGCAATAAAATTTATGCTAATAAAGGCATATTCCAATAAAATTTATGCTAATAAAGTGCATATGAATAATAAAGGCATATTCCAATGAATCCATCCAGATAAATTTGCGTTTGACAATATTTCTAACGAGGTCATTACATGGACACAACTCCCATGTTCAGGTATCGTCACTTTGACACACTTTTATACAGAAAAAGTAACCATTCCCAAACCGAAGAGGTGATCACAATCTGCCATCACTATATGGTCAATACATATCTCATTCCAAATCTCTTCATTCACATTTTCTAAAAATTCCTGTTTTTGTTCCGTATTTCAGATATTTTCCCGGCAAATTCCAAACGCGAGATATATTATTTTGATTGGTTTTGATGTTAATTTGCTCTCAATTTTGTCGCCTTTCTTTTACCAAATCTGATATTTTCCATAACTTTCATCATCGTATAACGTGCACTTACATGGCAAGTGGCGTCCTCTCTTAATCAGAAAATGTACATTGCATTGCTAAAAAACTATTATTTATTTCAATTTCAACTCACTATAATAACCAAAATATTTTTCCTTAAAATGTCACTATTTCACATGGTAAGTGCGAAAAAAAAGGATAAAATTAATTAAGATACGTACTCTTAAGACCAGTGTAGCAGGAATGAGACCGAATGTTATTTCTTTCTCGAAGGCGAAAGAGAAGTAACCATAAATACGACATGGCAAAATGTATACTCTATGCATATGCATTACAAAAAAATAAAAATTTATTGTCCTTTCAAGCATTAAATGTGTTTTAATTTTACATTAAAATTGTTAAAATTAATACAATTTTATGTGTATAGAGATATTAAAACAATAGTGACAGGAACAGCTTTAAACAGTTTCAAATCAGTCAATTTAACGTGCATTCCTACAAGAAATTATTTGTTCAAATACGATTCCATTCTCCTCCAATCTTCAAATTTCGTACATAGATATGTGTTAAATAGGTTTCTGTACAACATATTGTTTAATACAAAATTCCTATTTTGATATATTGAAAATTAGTTTATGATTTAACAAAATCCAGTTGCGCAGCATATAAAGTTTTAAAAAATCATGATACATTGTTCATGTCACGAATTTCATCTCATTATATCAAATAGTTGCAAAGATACAGTTAAGGATTTCAAAATACGTCTGAAATGGCGCAAATATAGAAATATTGAAGATTAATGAATGAAAAACAATACACATCAAAGTCTAAAACTGTATATTGTTATGTAAATAAATAGTATCATCAATTCACAAAAAATATCTGATTCTGAGAAATGAAGTTCCGATTTCGTCCGATTTCTCAAGGAGTGACCTTCACGTAACATCTACTTGAACGCATGATCGCTTCATTCTATGCAACATCCGCTCAATTCACTTAGATCTAACACTGATTGTCTTGACATTTTTAGAGGACACTAAATCTGCGTATATTATTATAGACAATCACTATATCTTGAGAGTTATTCAGACTTGATTCATAGTAAGCAAAAACTAAATAAAAGTCATAGAATCCAGAAGTAACGCTTTATGAAATTTTTAATATTTATTAAACAGTGGAAAATTTAATGAAGTGTTACTTCTGGATTATATGAATTTTTTTTAGTTTTTGCTTACTAAAATACTAAAATCGAACAACCGGATGAAATCCATGTGGAATATTGTTAACAATTACACGTCAACTTCTGAAAATTGCGAAGAAAATGTTTATTTACTAAACGATGGCAAAATCGTATCAAATCCTCAGGACATCGCAAGTTTGTTTAATTCTTACTTCTCAGAAGTTGGTAAAATAACGAACTCAATATATCCAAATCAATGTCCTCCAATTATATCCACCCACATACCCAATTCTATGTTCACTTCCGAAACTAACGCCAGTGAAGTCATGGGAATCATCAGCTCCTTAAAAAACAAATTTTCACGAGGCATAGATGATATACCTGAGTTTATTGTTAAATCTTCGTCCCACGCTATATTAAATCCACTCGTAAATATTTTTAATAGTTCTTTATCGGAAGGGGTGTTTCCCAATATATTTAAGAGAGCTAAAGTGAAACCTTTACACAAGAAAGGAAACAAACTTAATATTGGAAATTACCGACCAATATCTCTACTACCCACTTTCTCAAAAATCCTAGAAAAATTGTTCTATAAGCGTCTTCTAGATTTTTTATCAAAATATAACATTCTCTCTGACGATCAACACGGTTTTAGGAAATCCTTTTCCACTACAAGCGCCATATTTTCCTTCTTAAACGATGTTACCACATCTCTAGACAGTGGAGAAAATCCTCAGGGTGTTTTTCTTGACTTATCCAAAGCATTCGATGTCATCGATCACGGAATTCTCCTTACCAAATTGCATTCTTTAGGCATTCGTGGACTTCCACATCAATGGCTAACTTCTTATTTAAAAGATAGATATCAACAAGTAGAAATATCCTATACTAAAAATAAAATACTTGAGCGTTGTCTTTCAGAAACAAAGCCACTTACTTGCGGAGTACCCCAAGGATCAATTCTCGGCCCTATACTCTTTTTATTGTATGTGAACGACATGTCATCATCCACATCAGATTGCAAAATGGTTCTTTTTGCTGATGACACTAATTTACTATGTAAACACGCCAATGCTCAAAAAGTTTTGTCTAACCTTTCGACTTGGTTCCATGCAAATCGTCTCATTGTAAACACTGACAAAACAGTGTCTATGTCATTTCACAATAGTATCACAAAATCTTTACCCCAGGTTTCTCTTTCTTTAAACGGAACACAATTAAAAACTGTTACAAATACAAAATTCTTAGGTCTCCATATTCAAGACAACCTCAAATGGAATTGTCACATTGACAATCTTAATTCCCAATTAAGCAAATTGTGTTACGCATTCCGAATCTTAGTTAACGCAGTTAGTCCACGTATTTCCCGTTGCGTATATTTTGCAAACGTTTACTCCCATTTACGTTACGGCATTACCTTCTGGGGTAATTCCGGTCAGAGTATTCAAACTTTCAGAATTCAGAAGAGGATAGTTCGGATAATTTGTAAATCTCACCCCCGAAACTCTTGTAAACCTTTATTCAAGGAATTAAATATCTTAACACTTCCCTGCATTTATATTTATGAAACAGTCGTGTTTGTTAAGACCGAATTACTGAAGTGCCACCCTTTCTTTATACGAAACAGTCTCGTTCACGAACACTATACACGCAATAGTAGTAATATTCATCGCCCTAGAGTGTCAACCACTCTTTGCCAAAAAGGACCTTATCATTCGGGAATCGTTCTATATAATTCCCTGCCCAAGAATATAAAAGACATTATGAAATTGAATCTGTTCAAATCAGCGGTTAAAAACTACCTCCTGCACCAGTGCTTCTACAATGTAAAAGAATTTATTGATTTTAATAAAAGTTAAATTCGTCTTGTACTTTATCACGCCATTGCTGTAGTACTTTTTAAACAACTTATAACAATTTCAAAAACTATTTTCTTGCATGATTGTGTTGTCTTATGGCTCATATTAATTTAGTTTTATGTGTACTCAACTTTGGCACGGTTGTGTACATAAATTCTGTAGCCCCATCCTGGCCCGGGTTTTTCTCCGTTTTTCCTTCTGGTAGAGGCGGATTTATCATACAGGTTCTCTAGGCTTTGTCTAGGGGCGTGTTTATTGTAACAATAAATCGTGAATTTAGTGTTATTTCAATTCTTATGATTTTTAAACACTATACTCAAAATAATCTATAGTTCGATAATAACTTGTACATGTAATTTTTTGCTTAAAATTACAAACATATTGACATTCTATTAGTATTATAACTCGCAGCTAACTTTTTATCTTATATAGGAACTTTTGCTGAAACTTTTGAATCCGCCCTTGATCGGAATTGATGGGATGGTCCCTTGCTTGCTTTCGGAGAGTAAATTAGTTTATTGTCCTCCACGTGGTCATACGCAGTTTGTACTGTTTTTTGACAATAAATTTATTTATATGAATCAAGTCTGAAGAACTGTCAAGATATAGTCATTATCTATAATAATATACGCAGATTTAGTGTCCTTTAAAAATATCCACTCAATGTCGAAACGGGTACCACATTCTAACAATATAATGGGTCTATTCCTCCCTTACATAGTTATATTAGCTGGCTGGTTGAAAGTTTTTTGAAGAAACTGACACTCGTCAAACTGTAATGCAATTCCTTTATTTTCCCCGAAATGTAATCTATATGTTCAGAGAAAATTCCAACTTTTCGTCTCGAATCAGGACGAGATATTATGTTTTCTCACTATCTTTACTGTCTTTCCGTTGTTATTAATTTTTGTATTTATCTTTTTTTACATCTGCGTTTCCGTAGAACATTCCTTTGTTTTCCTTGGTGATAAAATGATTCCTATTTTCTCAAGTTCCTTTTCAAACTGCGTCCTTGTGACTCCTCGATTTCTCTTTTACTTCTCCCTTGGATCGTTTAGCAAATGGTGTCCATTTATGTTACTGCTAGAATTTGTTTTGTACTTGATTTTAGCAAAATTCTATTTATCACTTCATTTCCGTGCAGTGAAGCCAAGCTGGATTCCTGAAGACATCCCTCGGAATTATTTTTGAGCAAAATATGTCCTACTATATGCAATGTTGAGTGTCTGTCTGTGTAATAAGATTGTACTTGACAAGGTTATAGCCAAATATTTCCATTTGTTATAATTTTTGGTAAACTAATTTTCATTTTGCATTATAATGCTTCTATGACATTGAGGAATAAAGTTAGAGCATACTTAGTATTTCGTTGTTCTACAAAATACAGCAGCCGGTGTATCACATCACACGTATTTTTCTTTTCTTCTAGTACTGTTTTGATGGTTATAAAATTTATTCTTCCCCTCTCTCTTTTCTAAAATTTCATTTTCTGTCCATTTACCCAACACTTTGCCAAATGTCAGAAAGAGTTATAAAAATATGTAGACCTCCTATCTTCCACTATATGGGAAAATTCCCTCTTGTTATGTATATACTTTGTACATGCGGATAATTTATTTTTCTCGAGTCGTACGGGTCCCGTTTGACATCTCATGAGTTATCTTATCATATTCTGGTGATTTTCGTAATTTAAATATGTCTATTACTTCTCTTATATCTTCTTATTCCATTTGTCTCCTAGTTTCTCCCAGAATTTTCTCACGCGTTGTATGTATCTTATCCGTATCGTCAGATAAAAGTTTGTCTTGCAGTCCTTACACATGTTTCATTCAATTTTTCATGTTGTTTCATCCATCGTTTGGTTTCCCTAGAAATCTTGCAAATCATCTCATTTCTCCCCCTGCCTTTGTTATTGGTGATCACGTACGGTATTCCCCAACCACTCTTCTCCAAATTCCTTAGAAAACTTCCCAATATCGTTGTTTTTTATCATCACCTAGAATTCCTTCTTTCATAGTTTGTAGATTCCTAATCCCTCATGTAACATCTTTCTCGTTCTTCTACCATTTTACTATACTTTACAACTACATGTTTTCATGTAACATTTTCCTCCTTTTATTTTTTCATGCACTCTAGTTGTAGTTTTTATCATTTTATATTTGCTAATTGTATTCCAAAATTTTCTGTTTTTTTATGTTCTTGGTCTATAAATATTATGAATCGGAAGTCTATTGTATTTGCGTTTGTTTTGTTCTGATAGAGAGTACATGTGCTCGTTTAACTGTATAATGACGTTTTTCTTCTCTTCTCTCTTACTGCTTTCCTCGGACACACTTTGTCAAATATATTACTATATTTTTGATGGCTTGACATTTGTGGTGAACATATACAGGTGTGTACGATAATCTGCCTGAAAAGGAATTCTGAAATAAGACAACTCAGCTTCCTCCACAGTTGCTAGTTATAAACACTCTCCATCAACAATACCATCACTTCTTACATAAGCAAGTTTGCAGGGGTTCTCTTCAGCGCTAGAGAGGCCATCAGTAGCATTTGACGTCCCTAGTTTCAGTTCAAAAGACACTCTTTTATTTTCCTCCCCGACATCGCCAATGTAGCCGCCGCGCCGCCTCAAAAGGTCAGGGCAAGCTGGTGTCGTAGACACTCGCCGTAAGGCCTCGAGACTGCGAATGGGTGGGTGAGCGTGCTTAAAGAGACGGTACACGGTGGTGCCTTCAGGCGGGGATGGAGCTTTCTGACGAGAAAGGAGCACTAACCTTTCCGGAACTGATTGGCCGCAAGCTCAACTTCCCTATCTTTTCACGGGGTCGGATAGAGAGTGTTAGTGCAAGGGGTGTCTGAAACATAACGAAAGCTACAGAAAAGTAAAAATTATGGATGTTGGTGTTTTCTGTTCAGATAGTTTTGTTTAAATACCTATTTATCAATGCACTGCAGTTGAAAAAGAGTATTTTTTGTGGTAACCTTCAATCACAATCCATGCTTGACTCTAGCAGTCTGTTGAACGTATAGCCGATATCACACATCTGCACTTCAGGTCTTCTAAAACAATTTCCTACAAATCTAGAAGTCTGATATTACTTTCTCTCGTCTTCTGTGTCAATGTATAGCACTCCAAATAAAATGACAGGGACTAACTTCAGTATTTTAAATGGTAGTCCTACTTTTTTATTGCATCTTTTATGTTACCTAGGAAAAGAAGGCACTTTTGTTTAAAATCTGTTTGTTTTGTCGCAGTTGACGCTTCGATCACGGAAAGCTACTCACATAATGCGCCGTAAATGCACAGAAAATGATATATTCTTGCATCCGTTATCCTTAAGCTAACACATTTTGTGGGTGCATATTAATATTTTTTGTTAATTTATTTTCATTATTTCTTATGTTCTTAACAATAAGTAACTTTCACTTGCGGGTATAATTCGTGGTCAAGACAATATAACCACCATATTGTTAATGCACCATTCGCATCTATGTTTTACGAAATCGTTGAAGCAATTTTGATGAAAAATTATTTTCACGCATGGGTATGAGTAAATTTATTGGTTGTTACATATAGTGTAGGAGAGATCATCACAGGGCTAATCCCGGCCACTTTTACTATATATGTATATGAAAGAGACATCATTCACTCTTTAATGGATATTAAGGTGACAGGTAAATTGAGACGAGGTGTGTTCCTCCAATAAACATATGTAAAACGTGGAAATCCTTTCAAATCATTCGTGATATGCGTTGATCATATCTTAATAAGTGAATATAAGCTGTCGACAAGAAATGATATCAATACTTATTATTTTGCATCTTCTATTGTCTTCGTCACCCGTCGTGTCATTCCTTGTACCTTCTGTAACTGCTACTGCGTGTACTTCATCACCATCTGTCAAGAAAACAATTAAATTTTCGATCTGATATATCAAATCAACTGTGACATTTGATGATGGTATTGAGATAATGCAACTAATGAAACTAGTCATTGAGTATTTAAATTTCTAGTATTGCACATATTTATAATTTGTTAGCCAATATAAACTTCTCACGTAGATTTCTGTTTTAGTTAAAATTGTTTAAATGTTAGTTAGTAAGTTCAATTATTTTTGAGTTAAGATTTCGCAAGCAATAATAAACGATAAGGGTAGATATAAAGTATATTCATTTGCTACACCAACTTTTAAATTCGGATGAAGCAAGACGCCCAAATTTGGGACCCTCCTCACCATGCATCTTATTGCACTCATTATTCCCCACCCTTATGCACCCCATCCATCTCTTTATTTCACTCTCTTCTCCAAGCAGAATTACATTACGGGGTGAGCTGACGCGAGTCGAAGGAGATGGGGAGACGGAGAGAAGAAGTAATCGTAGGGAGAAACTGAAGGACGGGACGCGGCGAGAAAAGACGAAGAGGGAGTATCAATTTGTCATACTTTCCATGCTGTAATTTTCCTTTGAGGAGACATTTTAATTACAACAAAGCCTCTGACGCCCCTTTCCTCTTCCGGTTTCGCCTTCCTGCCATTCCACACCTCCTCTCCAAGCGTTGCTCTCCGCAACCCCCGTGGCGTCTACTCTTTCTTCCTCTCCTTCTCTCCTCTCCTCTACACCCACTCGCTCCCGCTCCTTCCCTCAGACGCGCACGCGGCACCTCTGGCATCCTTCCCCATATATTTCCCACCACACCTGCTTCCAGCTCGCGGCCGCGTCGTGGCCTAACGTTCATTTGTCTTGGCTAAAGTTTCAGCCAAAGATGGTACACGACACGAAAGGCACCCGCCGCCGACTCCGGCTAGCGGCCGGGTAAACGACTGGTTACGCTCGACCGATGAAGAGGCAGCCATGAGCCATTACATTGATGATTAAGAAAAGAGTGCCGTAATGCTTCGCTGTTTTACACGAATCTTAATGAAAATACGCTGAAATCCTTTCATTAATTTCAAATGTTTGCCGACGGACGAAGAGGTTGGTTGCACGGACACCGTTTCATGATCCGGCATGCGTCATTTACTAAGTTACCATTATGACGTGGAGTTAATTGCTTCGTCGTTTTACGTCTGTTAGAGGAAAATCACTCGAAAATTTCAGGACTCACGTTCTTTAATTCCGTGACGATAATCAAAAGAACAATAGTTCTAGTTTGATTCCCTTTATTCAATTTTTCACAGTGTGATGAACATGTTTTATGAATTCTAATCTTTTCTTAATTGAATTTTTTTGATTGATGTGTGAATAAATTGTGGAGATTCTCTTGCACTACCTAACTAAAATTATTTCTATGTATTCTTTCTTGCAAGGATACTAATCTGAAGATGGATTATATGATGTCATTAGAAAACCTAATATCAATATAACGTTATCTTTAATGACAGAAAGCTTTGAAGTTGACGAAGAATAATTTTCCGTTTTTAACGACGTCAACTTAGTTTTGATGTACCTCCCCGCACGCCTAATTAATTCGATAAAAGTGAGTGTAAGTATTGACTTGAAAGCTATGTTTGCCGAACTAAGCCTGCAAAGTGAAATATCTTCATCATGATCGAGAACGCACGCCACGAGGTATCTTCATCGCCGACAATCAATATTCGAGCGGTTAAATGGGTTGTTAACGTAACTGAACAGCTGTTTATCACTTCCTCCTTTTCACCTCCTCTCAACTAACGAGCTTACATGCTTCCTTATCCCTTGAGTAAACACATCACCTACCACCCTCCCACTTTGATCCATATAAGTAGAATATCTTAATTGAACTCCATGCCAACCTCATTCCACTAAGGCTTTGCTCGCAGACTTCTAAAGAGAAATTGCATTTCACGCAGAGGTTCGCGTTAATTCAGCAACTTTGGAGCTCTGCTCTCTAATTTGTGACTGTCATAAGAGGATCCAGTATAGATTTAACTAAATTCTTGCCCGTTCCGTTTGGAGGAGGGAACGCCACGAGGCATGGAGATGTAGTTTTGTGATGTAGAATTGCGTTGGGAACTGGCTTGAATTATGGGCCGTAGAACAGTCTAGACTCGGCAATTGCAGATTTTCAAAGCTTCTTCTATATTAAGATTACTTCACAAGTTGTGCTTTTCCTGTCCTGTGTTTGGAAACGAAATTAGACTACAATGCGTATTTGGATCGTTAATTTTCTGTCTCAATAGAGAAGCAAAGTTTGTATGCTTCGGATACCATGTTCGCATTTTGTTACAAGAATAAGCAAATAGGAAATATACGAAACGAAACTTAAATTTATGAGTCAGAGAAACAAACGTCTCAATAATTGAAAGTGCCGTATAAAATACCTCGTTTGGGTTTATCTTTTTATTTCTATTGTTTAAAAGCATGATTTAGAAATAGTGTCAATAAATGTATAAATATTCCACTAATTTGTAAAAAATTGCATTGAAATGTATATTTATGAACATTTTTCACCTTAAAGATCCATCGTGTATTGTATTGTTCTGAAAAAAGTAGTCATTATTCTAATTTACAAAGTATTTTACCTACTTATCTTAATGGTCGCGCGGATGACAATTGTCACCCATGCTAAGTAATCATCTATTTTGTCTGAATGTTTTCATGACAACAAAGCGAGCGTTTAGATTAATAAACTTAAATACGAATTGCATCACCTCAAGGGTTGTCTAGTCTCTATCCTGCGCGGTTTTCTTTTGTAATTCTGTAATAATTAGTGTTGACTGACATGCGTCGTCCACTCAACTTATTCAGTAAGAACTTTAATGTTGTTGCAAAGAGTAATTTATGAACAATTGAATTATAGACAGGAAGGAGTTACTTATTTGTACGTACATCAAAATTATTAAAATATATTTATTAATATTGTTTTTTTTTAACGGACGACAGATGTCATCCATGCAAAGTCTGAGGCTCTATTTGGAAGCGATCAATTCAGTCTTTTGATTGATGACAATTATTTAACGTCCAACTTATATATGAAAAATCACAATTAGATATATTTTTAAGATACTAATTAATTCAACTCTGTTAATAAAATGTTTCTTTTTTCACTTAAAATTTTATTTGAAAGTGGATGTCGAGTGTCCGGGACCTCTCACGATAGATTCGTAAGCGCGACCACTACAGGTTTAATAAGCATACATAATGCAACGTCTTAAACGTTAATCTGCCACGTAATCTACGATATCGAGTTACAAATAACATCCTTGCCATTCTGTATACCTCGCACTTCAGCTTATACGACAAATTACTTTCACGTGTTTGCTAGGTGGGGGTTACATTATCTAGTGTTGACGTAAATCCCAAAACCTGTCTATCAAAGTGCAAAAGATCCGTGTTCATAAGAGCGGAGCTTTAGTATTGTCACAAAGTGACGAGGTCCGCCACGTGTTCAGGGATGGAAGGGTAGAGAGAAACCTGCGTAATCCAGGAGGCCGCCGCAGGCGCGCCACTGTCGCTTGGAGGAAGCTTGTGCTTCGGGAATAGGTTAATCCGAGAGTACAAAGTAGTGGCTGGAGCCCGAGTTGACCCGGCTGCCAGTACAGGCCCAAACTGCCCCTTGCCTCTGCCTAAGCTTCCAGCTGCAACCTGCGCAGCCGTCCCCAGGGGATGGCAATCCAATCCCACGTAATAATCCCGTTGGGCCAACCTTCACTTCGAGACGTTGCTGGTCCAGAGATACGACACTTTACTTTCTGTCGCGAATGTAGGAAGCAGTATTAACCATATGCACACAGAGTTGCTTACGGGTCAACATACAATTGAAATTTGATACGCTATGAAGTTTAAGTGATTTAATGTGATTCCTTCCTCAACAAATAACCAGTAATACGGTAGTATTTTGTACTTATCTCCACTCTATAAGCTATCTTAAATTAATTCTCGATGACATTCTTTCTCATATTTTTAAGATGAGTGATTTTTTATATATTTCGATTTATTACTTGTACAATAGGAACTGAACAGTTATTTCCAACCCATAACTACTTAAAATTTATCGTTCTAATTCATTGAATGGTTTATCCTATTCATTATTTGATACCATTTACTCGTCTGAAAGTAAATGAAATGAGATCATCGCTAAACAAACTAATTCTTGTTTTTCAAAAATACTTTTGTTTCGTAATTTAGTCCAAATTAGATCTTCCTTATAATTCATTATTCAATTTCAAAATATATCTATGAGACAGTAGTTTTTGCAGGACAATTTTATTAATTTTATGTAAATGGAATGTTGAAAACCATCGTGCTTTTAAACATAAATGTTTTATGATTAACTATGTTATGTATGTATCCAACGAAAAAGCAATTTTCGTACTTTCCAACGCATACAAGGTCTTCAGTAAAACCCCGATGACCGAATTGATAGAGAGGGTCGTGCATCCAGTGGCATTTCTAATACTGGAGGATGCTAAATTATGAGGTGCCTCGCCACTAGAGGCGCTCCCAAAAATCCCGTTGGGGGTTGAAGGGAAATGCATTTGGCGTAGTGGCTGCGCAGGGGAATAAGGCCTGAGGGCTGAGGCGGGACGGAGAGGGGAGGAGAGGAACACGGACGGAGCACTCACAGTTCCCGACCAGGAATGAAACGCTGAGCGGGACGACAATTTCATCACCTTCATCTGTGTTTGCTCACACCTCTCGACTCAAAACCGTTTGGATATGCATATATCTACAGCACACTGCACTATCCCGCTTTTCCCTCTCGTTCTCCCTCTCCGCTCACCCCTCCCCAACCCTCGACAACCCATCTTCCCCACCTCCTCACAGTCATACGGGTGGGATCACCTCGCTTCAACCGCACAGAGGGGTGACGCCATTATTTGACAGGCGAAATGTTTTATCGACTACACTCACCTTATAAATATATATATATATATATATATATATATATATATATATATATATATATATATATATATATCATAATTTAAACCTAAATGTTTAGGTCTAATTTAGAATATTTAATTTATACACATCACTGTCGTTTCATTCGACGTTATTACTTAATTTCATACGAATCATCTAAAACTAATGCAACAATTTTTAATGTACGTTAACGGGGAAATATTATATTCATATTCAAGCATGTAATAGAGTTAAGCAGATATCTACGTATATATGTATAATTATATTTCTCTCCCGTTGTTTCATTTTTTAGCATTTTTATAACACATTTTCTTATTTATCGTTAATGTGCAATCTACTATAATTTTGATTATGATTTTCTTCTTTTGGAAGTTCTAAATTGTGACGAGTATGTAAACTCGAAAAACATTCTAGTAAACAACTTTTTTTTCTTTCTTTGCATTTTGTATTTTGTATTTTTTCTGGTCTGACCGATAAACGTAACAACCAAGCAAACCGAAAACAATTTTTTTTCTAGAGTTATAACTGAAATTGTAAACAAGGTTCCTGTGTAAATTGCAGATCGTTCCTAAGAAAATATTTCCATCACAATCATTTTAGCCCACTGTATCCGCAGTCAACGTTTCCATCCTTTCCTCTCGTGTGTCACCCCCTGCCCCACAAACGCCTACGCCTATGACTCCCCGAAAACCGTTTTAAATTCAATCCCAATCGTATTCCGCATCCCCTATTTGTTCTGCTCTCCAAACGACGCTTGATTGTTAACATCTATTTGACGGAAGAATTTTTAGCGGGGAAAATGGTCTGTACAGTGTCCTTTATTGTCGAAATGTTTGAAAAGCGTGTGTTGAATGTTTGTGTGTGATCTGCATTAGGCAAAGATTTTCGAAGACGAACAATGTGTTTGAAACCGAACGATATTTTCGACGCGAGAAAACATTTTTTATCCAGACAATAGAACCACCAGTCGAGAAGTATTCTTTCACAATTTTTAGATATGGGTTTCAAGAATCGGGTAAAAGTAAAGAAAACAAATATTCTCATATCATTTTTTCCTTTAACAACTTTATACGTATATTTACAGTCCACGAAATATTACAAAATGTCAGCGATAACTTTGTGTAGTTTTATGACGAATGTGAGATCAATATCTTTGAAATATATTTCGTAACATTGTCCCAACCTATCCTAATTATTCTCTCTTATTGATAATTCTACAGGAAATAATTTTGACACTGACCTGAGACCTGCCATCTCGTCTCACCCACGTATTTGAATCTTCCCCCTCATTCCGAAACTCCATTCACGGAGCCCGTGTTTTCACATGCAAATGAATTCACGACCAAGTCTTAAAATTGAGCGGAAAGAAAGAGAGAGCAATGCGGGGCGTAAGGCGTTGCCGTTGACGCCGCCAAAGGCTCCACTGTGCATTTATGATGCGCAGGGACCTCCTCCTAATATACGGGGGTCTTCGCAACGGTGTAGCCTGCTACCGTCATAACGTGGTGTCACCCCGTAAGGTGTGTTAGCTTTTTTTGTCTTCTCGGAAGCTCAATTATTCTTGGTTTGCAATTGCCCACTTTTTCTTTAACACCACTATCGAACAAGGTTTTGTAAATCTGACACATATAAAATCTTAAAACAAATTCGTAATTAATCATTCATTCCTAACCTCTTAAGTCCCGAGAAGGAAATAAGTGAAAGAATATTTTATAAAAAGCTTTTATATAATGAACAATATACTCAATAGATTTCTGATTGTTTGACGTTGAATGTCGATAGTGAGTATAAAATTTCTCTGAATACACGTATGTAGGTAAAAAAATAACAGAAAAATAATTTTGTATTCTTGAGGTCACTGCATGAAGTGATAGTTTCTAGGTCGTTCCGCCGACCGTATTAATGAAAATCTTCTTAATAATTATTTTTAATGTCAACAGTTATGTATAAAAAGAAATATCTGAAATTTGATTTTTGAATACGTTGGAATTCAAAAGAGATAAAACGTCATAACGCAATACTTTAAAACGATACATTGCAAAATGGTACATTATTCAATCAAAGAATGGAGCAAATTTTCAAAATTTGATGCGCTTCTGCATTTATTTCAAAATGCATTATCGAGAACGGTGTATGAAATGAGCTCTGTGTGCAGAGAACGATTTTTAATATATTATTCATTGACGAGCACTGTAGGGTAGCACGTGCCATTACCGATAAAATCATTATATTAAATATATTTTTTTAATTTTTAGAGTGAATCGTTTGGTCTGAAATGCTGTTATTAATATTATGTTAATGTACGAGGGTTGTAGAGGTACGAGCTATATATGTCGAAATATTTTAACATTAGTTGTAATATTGCAGTTCATTACCTCTGGAGTGACTGGGTATGAGGTGTGGAGCGCTGCATCAAATTCGAAGTATTTGGTGGAATGAAAACCCGATGAATTCAGGTGCCGGATGAATGACGTTATAGGTTGAATAACTAGATCGTGGTTGCAAATCCATACCGGGAAGATAGGATCTACATGCGAATGCACAGTTTGGGAAATGTGATGCGGATTGATGCGCCCTGTGCGCCGGAGGGAGTGCATGCGAACTTTAGCGAGAGGATGGGAGAGGGAGGTAAGGGATGAGGGTAGAGAATGATGTTGGCAGAAGAGTGGGGGGGAATGGCGAGCTGCACGGAGCATAGTAGCATTGGGACCGTACGCAATGCAGGCCGCTCCTCCAGGCCGCTAATTACTGACCGAATAGTACGGCAGCGTAGGTGTGCTCCGGGAGGGACTGGAACCCGGCGCAGTGGGCAATTGTCGGCCGCCGCCACCGCCGCCGGCGGGAGCTGCACCCCAACCACCATTGCCCATCCATGCGTGTTAATCGCATTATGAACGAATGAATTAATTTAATTAATAAATCCATAGATGAATTAAGCCTACGGGCACTACTAGTCGAGTTTGAAGCCGTATGTGTATTGTAATGAGTATCAGTTTTTGAATTCATTATCAGATTTAAATATGTAAAATGCATTAATTAGTTTTACTCAACAAATGTTGTTTGCGAGACTGAATGCAGCTTGACGGAGTCTATTCAGTCCAACGCGGTTGCAATACAGTTTTGCCCTTTTCATGCCCGCGAGCTCTGAAAGCTTTAATCCCGCTGGTTAATGTTTTCGATAAAAAAAAATAACCCTAGCCCGCTTGAGGGACAAAAGTGCTAATCTCATGGGAATATCTGCGTGTACTTCTGCTCCATCGTTTACTGTTCATTACTTGTTTTCTCCGTTTAATGCATAGCCGTAATTATGCAGGGTCAAAGCGGAGTGATGGATTTTAACATATTCGCCACTTCACAGACAGAAGCACTTGATGAAAGGATACGTGAAATGTGTCTGTGAAATATAATCAGCTCACTGTATGAATTCTAGGAAGCGCGCTCATAATGTCATAGATGACATTGAATTTATAAGTGAATGCTATGTATTAATATGTATCCTTTTATTCACTGAACAATTTATAGCTCGAATGCAATATTCTTTTGTCATTTGCTTCGATGTGCACGTTGGGAATGATAATATGAATCATACATTAATCAGAGCTTTACTTTAAAGCAAATTAATTCATGTGACAAAAGTAATGACGCGTTTAAAGGTATCTTTTCATCGTTAATTTATATTCCCCTCCACAACTTATCATTAAAAATGTGGTAGATTGATATGTGTACGAGTATAACCAGGGAAAGAGTTGTAGGATAATTATCTAATTATTATTTCCCTTCATTCTCTTACTTAGAACAATTTACCGCTGCAAACTTTCATTAATGGTGTTTATATTATACTGATTTATATATTATAATATTCCCAATTGTATTGAAAGATGCAAAGATGTTGATGGGTTAAAATTTCAATAGTTTTATATTTCCATCATATTCCACATTGACATATATGATCTGCTTATTGTGCTAATTAATAATTATTTTTGTATTACATTTTCCTGTTTTGAACAAATTTCAAGTTTGAATATAATCGGCATAAATTTTTGTACAAAATAATTATAATTATTCTGTTCGTGGCGAGTATATTCACCCAAGTATTGGAGTACGGGGTGTGAACCGAGTCGTGGACAAGAGCGTCATAGGTGGGGTACGAGAAGGGGATGGTGGTCAATAGGAGGGCCGGTAGCGGGGATGCCATTAGGGTGGCGCGCCTGTAGTTGACAGTCGCAGTGTTTGGTAGAGCGGGCTGGGAGGTGAGAAGGGAGGTCGCGAGCCAGGCGCGAGGCACGGGGGAAGTCCCCAGCCCAAGAGAACAAGGAGTGTGACGTCATCGACATGGCCGCCAACATAACATGAAATAACGTTACCGTCGACAATTTCTGTCACGTCGTAAAATATACAATTGATCAGTCAACTCTGTTACTTGACCAATGCTCGATGATGTTAATAGCTTACCTAAGAAAGAGGTTTATGATTCAGTATTTTTAAGCCACGAAGAAGTTTGTAAAATTAAATATATAAGTGTCTCATCATTTAAATATCAAAATAATATCCAAAAACATTTTTGTTTACTCTTTTTTTAGCCAAAGTATGTTTGAACCGTTGAGTGAGTTCGAAATTGAATAACCTGGCTTTGTATCCATCACAAATTTAATTATCTTTTGTGGAACGGAATTTAGTGATAAGTAAATGGTTATCGTTAATATTCTATCTTCAGAACTTATACGTTGTATGGATTTATAAAATGAAATGTGCATTGCATGTGTGAACATAACTCACATTCCACTGCTCCTGTTCCACTTTTTAAGATAAGACCAATGGGAATAAAAGTGAGACCTTTCTTAATAGTTTTAAGCCACGGAAAAATGTTTTCAATTACTACTGGCAAATAATAAATACAGTTTACGCCATTAATGTATTATTACTTGATGTATTTCACAATTTCGTACGGAAAGAGTAGAACTCAAAAAATTTGTTTCGAAGTTTTGAAGCTAATTAATTAGTACGATATAATTTGGTTTTCAGTATTATTTCAAAACTATATCCAAGTTAACTGTCGATCACTTACTGGAAAATTGCCATAACTGGAAAATTGCCATAACTCTTAATCCTGCAGTGGTTGCACTTACGAATCCATTGTGAGAGGTCGCGCGGATAACACTGGTTATCCACTTTAAATGTAGAAATTTAAGTAAAGAAAAAGTTTTATTCATATTGATGAATTAATAAGAACCTTAAAAATTTATTTATCTTTGAATTTTTTATACATAAATTGTTTGTTAAATAATTCTCAACAATTAAATGTACTTACGGAACTGGTCATTTCCGAGTGGAGTCTCAGAGGTTGCGTGGATGAGAGCTGTCGTCCATTTTTAAAGTAGCAAAATTACAGAATACTTTTAATAATTTTTACGTACGACTAACTTTTTAATATCCATAAATTCAATTTTTATACTTAATTGGTTCATAAAATAAGCTCTGCAACAACATTTAAGTACTTACAGAAGAAGTCGAGTTGATGACGCGTGTCACTCAACACTCATTATAGCAGAATTCAAAGAAAACAGCGCGGGGTAGAGACTATACAGCTATTGAGGTGAAACAATACATGTCTAAGTTATATAATCTGAATGTACGCTGTGTTTCCATGGCACATTGAGCAAGAAAAGTATGACTACTTCATAACACATTGGGAAAAAATACAATTGCAGAGTTTAACTGTACTTGTCTTTCTTGAAGATGTTGAAAATTCAAGGAAAATGTTTTGTTATTGGTGAATATATGTTTTAAAATTGTAATTTTTATTGCTTTCACACTTATCGCTATGAATGATTGTATTTTATAAATTTTTGTACGAACCGCAGAAGTTTCTCTGAAGCACATAGGAATTCATTTCAAAAAAAAATTTCTCTCTTTTTATTCCAGTCTCTTTGACTAAACTTGATTACAACATAGTCATTTCAAGGTTTCTCTTTCTAGTTAACTTCTATATGTCTTGTGACGTATAGGCAGCGACATTTAGCCGTGTACGTTACCGTTCCCGGCCCGAAGAGACAGGCGCATATCTTCTTTCCGCCTTATTATCCTTATGCCTTATCATCCCTTTACTTTTATCTTCCATTGATTTGTCCCAAGTTTATTATGAATTCTAAATGTTCTTTAAAATCTTCTTTAGTTAGCACTAAATTTTCAAAATGTTCTGTTGGGAAAAATCCTTTTATGATGAGTTTTTTTTTATGTACTGAACTCTTTCCTCTGCATACATTTCACAAATCCATATTATATGTTGCGGCGTTTCTTCTTCTTTCCCACATTAACATTGTCGTATTTCAATTTTTCCTATGCGTTTTAAATACTATTTAAAGTTACCATGTCCCGTCCAAAATTCTATGAGGTATGGATTGATCTTACACCATTTTCAATTTTTGGAATCATATTCAACATTTTTGATATATCGAAACGTTTCTCTTCTCTTCTGACTTTGTTTCCAACGAGTCTGCCTCCCTTCTAATAGTTCCTGAAGTAATATTTCCATTTGTTCCTTATATAAGCTCCCCATTAATTTCTATGGATTCACTTTTCCGTTCCCGGCTTTTAAATGTCAATTTGTGAATATATAGTTCCACAGACAAATTACTGTCAAAACTTCAAAAACACTGTAGAATATTCAGTGTTGACACTGTAGAATATTCCCCTACCATCTGCTTTGGACACTGTCGTTGCATTCTTCAAAGTTGTTGTTCATACTATTGAACAAATGAACTAATCTTTACTCATTAACATTCCTGCCTTTTTAAGAAATCTTGTTTAAGTTGGTAACTATGATGATAACCGCCACGTCGTAATACAAACCCTCACCTCGCGCGTCTTCGTCCTATGCTTCGAGGTCAAACTGTTCGTTCACATCTGTGTCCAGTCAGCTGCCGCAGGAGAATAAGCCATTAAAGGCTCCGCCTTCTCCGGCCTCGGGAACTCCAAGGGGCAAAGGAGCAGACGCAGAATAATTGCACCAAGTTCAGTCTTGTGGAGGAGCAACTTGTGTAGAGGAGTGAGAATAATTACCACAGCCCTTTTCTCTTGGTTCGAGAGGGAAGAATTTTCATCCGTATTAAACCACGGAGGAGAAATCTTCCATTTAATTTTGCAATTTTACTGTTCTTTGGCCATGACTCTTGAAAAATTATCACCAGGCAACTCTGCTTAGCATACGTACTGTGAAGTTATTGCTATATATTTGTTTTTTAAATTGATAATCAAAAGATGAAAGGAGTGAGTTACTTTTGTGGAGAGTTATTTCGCTAGTTTGTATGGGAATTGTTTTGAATGAAATTATCACCATGATGCAAGTCAATGAAGAGTAGATGGGTTTCCTCATGCACGAGGGTAGAGACAAAATAAACGTAATTTTATTTATATCTTTCCAATCAATGTATGCTCTTGTAAAACTTCTGCTGCCAATGTTTCGGTTTGTAAATTGTTTATTGATCTCCTCTTAACTGACATTAAGATATTTATATTTACATATTAGAAGGGAATATTAGGATAGAAATGACTATCCATAAGAGTATGAAATTTTCTCTTTTTTTATGTCATCTTATGTTTACATCGAATAGCATTCCATGTCATTTATCTTTGTTAGCCTTAAACCACTATTTGTTTCATCTTTATTATATTTTGGCTTTCCTTACTCTACCTGTGTTGTTGTAACTCCCGAGTCTCTTCACCACAGTTTGTCATCTGAAGAAAATTGAATCTATCCTTATTTTGTCAAAGAGCGAACGGGTGTCAAAACACTAGCAGGCGCCTTTACACTGCGAACAACGTTTGAGTAGGATCCAAAGGGTTGGTTTCCACAGAGGATTGATTGGCATATTCCTTATGTGGTAATGTGCGGTTGGTGAGTGCCCCACAATTTTCCGTGATTCTTGGCAAAATCTGTATGTACCATCTGTGATGAAACCTTTTGGAATGTTGTGATAATTTTCGGTCAGGTGAAAATGGCGAGGAGAGCCGGGAATCGAACCCGAGACTCCTGCATTGATCGCAGGGGTGTTAACCACTCCACCACTCGTTCGCTTTCCACAACTGTACATCATTTCCATAAAAAGTATCACAAAAATTTATCACAAAAAAATTACATTGTACGGCATTTTAATAACTATAAGGTTCAAATTATCGTAATCTATACACACCTTTCTGACATTTTTTTTGTCGTTTTTGTTATGATAGTAGATATGCAGGTCTGTATTTCCATTGATGGTGATCGTGTTTATTATACTCACGCTTCGCTTTTAATACCATGTCTTCCTTTCCATGAAGTGAACTCTTGGAAAACAAATATTGATAGTAAAGCAAGCAACGCAAACGCGACTCCCGAACGGAACAGAGCCGGAAGGTGCTCGAAATGATCAATTTCTATTCTGAACAAATATTTGCTCACATGATACATATATATTACTCTGCTCGTAAATATATTTATCGCAATATTACAAATTGGATCGTTGGTATTCTCTCTCTCTCTCTCTCTCTCTATATATANACCAACGATCCAATTTGTAATATTGCGATAAATATATTTACGAGCAGAGTAAACACTTCTGGAGTCTGTTCCATAGATATAACAAAGCAAAATATTGAATTCAGTTTACATTATCCAGTGTGCTGGAGCTTTACCGGAAGGTATTTTACATTAGATTCGCATCGACGGCACGATATTTTTTTCAGGGAAAATATAAAAAAAAATGTAGATACATGTGAGGAGGACCATAAACCTCTCCTCCTATTTTTCATGATGCATGTTTCGTTGGTATGAACGAATAATTTTGCTGATATATGCAATGTTCTCTTTTACTCGAACGGTGCATACCTTTGATCGCGTTGAATAATGTAAAATGAAAATGGAATTTTAATAAACGTAGTTCCATTGTAATAAAAACATTTGGCGTGTATCGTGGGCAGAGTTTGCTTCGATTGATCAGAATACCGGTACAGACCGCAAAGTTATTTCTTCATGTGATATGATTTGTGAAGCTTCTAAATTTATGTGAATAATTGGAAAATATATTTCTTCGTTGTTACGTAGTGCAAGACATAATGTCGACGAGAGATAATCACAAAAAAGAAAAGTCAGAATAAATTTTAATATAAATTTGAACTGTCACTCGTAATCTAACACGATCATTTAATACAGGTCTTTGAACATTCTTTCTATCTCAGGATGAACTAATACTTAACGATAATAGTTACAAAAAATGACAAAGAAACAATTTTTTTTGAAAAATGAAGGTTTTGGGATGGAATAATTTTAACTGTGCTTCCTCTCCACGTCCTAGATTTCCAAGGGAATTAAAAGGCACTGGGTTCTCCAGTTGCTAAAGGCACACGTGTGTGTGTAGATCGCTCTCAGCTTTTCCCCCGTGCAGCTCTTCTTCCACTCTCGTCTCTGGGCGCCCGCTCGGCTGACGGGTGGGTGGGTGGGTGGGTGGGTCGGTCGGTCGGTTGGTGGGCCGTTGTCCGTAGCGGCTGCCTGAAGCACACGGCCATCCGTGCGAATATGCCTTTGCGTGTGGTTTTCTGCATGAGCCTCTGTAAGATAGGGAGAAAAGGAAAGACAAAAAGCAAACTGAAATATGACTCTCGCGGAATTACAGACATATTAAATGTACTCCCTTTGAAAAGTACTGCTCTGGGGTTACAGTTGAAAAATAGCAACGTTCTGTAGAGTGAGACAGAAGTCCCGAGGGGGAAATATAAAAAAGAAAACAAGGAAGAGTAGTGAGTTAAAGGCGGAAATTACATTGGCTTCTGCCATGTTTGTTCTTACGCGCTGGTTAAAAAATAATTATTCTGTGGAACAAGCTGCAATTAGAGGATGAAACTTCTGTTTGTGAGAGATTTTCTTTGATTCCGTTTTGATTAAACAAATATAATAATTTTACAAAATCAATGAAATTTCATGACGTGATCCGTTTAATATAGCACAACCCCAATTATTCAATGGTTCGAAACGTTTCTATTCAGTTCAATGCAAAATAATTTATTTTATCTCCAATCACATGAAAATTAAACGTAATATATTTGAATTCAAGAGAAAATGAATGGTTACCTTAAAATAAATTTGCTATTTTGCCCATTTTTTCCCCAACTGCTGATAAAAAATTGTTTTCGCTTTAATGTACAATTTGAATGACGTACATTAAGGACAAAATAACATTGATCTCAATATTGATAACACAAAAAGTGAAGAATGTGAATGTATTCAAATTATTTTCATGATAATTCATATTTTGAAATCTTCACCAGACATATCAAAGCATTATTTACAAGATTTCCGCTTAATGAATGTTTAAAAATCGTGTGATTAACATATAACTACATGATATGTATAAAATATTTTTACGCATAATTCTTGGGTTTTATCAAGTTAACAGCGTTGATACACACAACTTTCGGACTCTTAAAATATTCTTGTTCGATAAACTGAAGAGAGTTCTTTAAACTCATTCTTCACATGATTGCTTTAATGAGATACACATATTTTTAAAGAATCTACTTTTTCCAGCTTTATGGAAAATGAAATTAATAAATATTACTTTCAATCTGACATGAATAATGGTTTTATATTAACATGTTGCCTTTTATATTACATGAATGCTAGCTGCTATGATCTCATTATCCAGTTTTATAACACAATCAATGACATGTTTTTGCTTCCATTCTCCATAAAATAGTTTTTAGTGGAAAATGAATAAAGTGCAATTGTTTATCAAACATTCTGCTTTTTTTTGGTTAGTTGGTGAAAATATGTTTTTATTATAGTTATGAGTTATCTTTCTTATAATAATACCATCCAATATTATTTTTCAATTTTAAGGAATTTCAGTTTTACCGTAAATACTGTAATGTTTGACGATGAAACACTAAACAATGCACCATCTGCGAAATTTGTAATAAAATTTTGTTTTCTGAAATACTGATGTCAAATGATGAACTGATATTATTTTACGTGGTAAGGGCACGAGTTATACAATATGTATTGAGACTTAAATATGTATGTATTTTAGTAAACATTTGTACACTAAGCTTTTTTTCCGCGTGTAACCTCATCTGATTTGTTAACGTATAAGTTGAGTATACTACTATTTAACTTGAACTTAAATGCCGTACTAATTTTTTTAGTGATAAAAGGAAATAAATTAAATATCACACACATTAATTAGCATCTATCTTTTTGTACATACAAATTCCTTGCACATATTTACTTTTTGTTTCTTGACCACAACCTATGCTGTATAATAATAAATTAAAGATCTGTCAATGTTGAATCCTGGTTTATAAATTCAATTAATGGAAATGAGTATTAGTTAATGAAAATGAGTATAACAATTTGCAAGTTATACTTGCTTTCAGATTGGTTTAGATTTGTTATTAGGTTAAATCAAGCGTGTAAAAAATATAATGTGATCAGTGTTATCAAAACAAAGAGGTAATAATTATTAATACGCAAAATAGAATAATATTTACGTATGAATAAAAAAACATTGAAGCTGGCGTGGAATCAGCAGCAGGGTTTTGATACGTCAATGCACCAAATTAAGCCTTCATTTGTTTGCACCTTAGAAATATGGCATTGGCTGACCTCAATGCTATTCACGTAACCTCCTCCTCTTCGCCATGCCTGGCGTTGGAATCACATCAGAATGAAGGGCTTCCACCAGAGAGGAAGGACGCAAATGGTGGTTGGGCGTGGAGGAAGTGGAATGAAAAGGAAGGTGGGGAATATGGAAGGGAGTGAGGGGAATAAAGGAAGGTCGAGCGACGAATGCGGGCGCCGCGCCGCTGCCGACGCCCTGGCTTCAGGAGCCAAATTAAATTACGACGGAATGAAAGCATATGGACACGCGGGTGCCTGCGGCGGAGACGGCAGCAGCCATGGCAGCCAGTCACTATGGTGAGTGAGAACGGGGTGAGAAGGTGGCTGGTGACTGCAAGGCGCCCGAGCTGCGGTTCCGGGACTACTGCTCTCGTGTGGTCGATGCAACTTGATGAACATATCTTCAAAATACATCTTCATTTTTCTTTACAGTATGAGCTCTGAAATACTTCTTAAGATAAAAGATCTACATGTTTCCCTGAAATATAGAGGAAAGGGATATAAAATATTCTATCTTAACATTTATTTTGACTCACGTCGTGGTAAGAGAACAAATATCACATCAGATGTATTCTTGCACATCGGTAGTCACTTTTGTAAGTTTATCACCCATGTTTCTTACTTTTTATTTGATTTCATCTTAATTTAATTCTCATGCAGAGAATTTGTTTGTTATTTTTTAAACTTAGTTCCGTATTCGTACTTATTTATTGCAATATTTGCGAAGTCTGCAGCACAATGACTACCATACTTTCTTATTTTTCTTCTTTTTGTGGTTTTTAGATAACTAAAAATAGTGTCCAATTAGACCAAACTATTTTCTGATCGGTAATTTTCTGTCAAACCCATAGCTGCAATGGTATTTTAAAATACTTCAATAGCCATTTTCAAGATGTAAATGGACAAGATGCTACAAAGGAAGTAAACGAGTTGTGAAAAGCTGAACCCATGCACAACGAACGAAAAAAATACTCCACCCTCGACAGAACAATATTTTAAGCTGAAGATGGTGAGAACAGAGAGTTTCTTCTTTTCCGTTCGATTGCGCTTTTGTTCGTAGCTCCCTTCTACCCGTTTTTTTGATCCTTTCTTGTCAGTTTCCCTCCCCAAGCACATTCTCTCTCTCTCTTACTCTTTAGGTTCGAACACTTAGTCGAATGAAAATTTGTTGAGTTTTCAAAGATGTCGTTTACATAGGACTGAGCATTAAACTCCAAACAGTACACACATGAAATGATGAGTCCAAGTAAGAAAAATGAGTTCATTCAATAAAAAAATATAATTAGAAAGATCCCTTGATTACGTTTTAGTATAAATAATTCTTCATATTTTGATTCTCAACTTCATCAATTTTGAACTATATATGATAAAACTAGTACGTAAAAATAATGATATTATAAAACCAGCCTGTATGATAAAACAAGTAAAAAGAATTTTCACACTTGAATGGTTTACTAGTATTATATGCATCCCAATAAAAGAAATACCGGAATGTATTCAAAAGAGAAACTTTGAGAATTTTTTTGAATATATGGAAGAAATATAACCTTATTTCTTTACTATTAAGCGATAGTTGTATGTACATATATTTCTGAATTTTTATCTTGACATCTGCTTCAACAATTTTTTTATGAAATAACCGAATAAAGATATTTTGGATGCAACTGCAATCAAACGTGATGACATTTTTTAGTAGAATTTTTGATATCATATTAGAAGTTTTCTTAAATAATGGAATACAAAGAATAAACAACTTTATTATTTACATTTGTTTCGATTGGATGAACAAATCGATGTCCCCTGAAGTAGTGAAATATTATGTTGTGAATTATTTCTTTGCTGTCTATTACTAGGACTGACGAGGATGCTAAACTATGAACACTTCATTTATCTCTTTGAGTTTGGTAACGGAATAACAACTCTTGGACGTACGCTAGTGGCAATTCTAAATCACTATGTTACTTACCAAAATGGTTACGTGTATAATTTTCAACTGTGAGGAGCTCAGTTCATCAGTGATTTGTCTTATTTTGCGTTTATATACTTGTGATATTTTTGTGCCAAACATTTTAATATAATATAGATCAAATAATATTCTAACGGGATAATAAATTTTGCATGACCCTTATTATTCCAAACTCCTTAATCTTATCGCAATATTCTCGAGAAGTGTAAGAGAAGTTATTTGAGTTTATCGCCATGTATCCTCTGCTTAAAGGATTTACGAGTCTTATGGGTCACATAGACGCTCTGTAACCGGGGCTTTTAATGTAGTGGAATATCGCAACTCACAGTTCGTGAAGTCTGCGTCGTAGGAGTTAGCTCTACGGTGCATGTGCGAGATCTGGAACTAAGAAGTAAAGGGTTTTCTTCGGATCAGGTTCCAAGATAGCCTTTAAGCTACCTGGTACTCCCTAGTGGAGATTCTTTACTTCGCAGCGATACTCAGATGAGATGGTGATTTTTTACGCCTCATAAAACAACTTCTACGAAGCTATATCTCTCATCGTGTGTAACCGTATCAATTTTAGCATATTATTGCGTTATAGGTTTAATGCAACGACCTGTATCCACTCGAAAGTTTACGACTTGTTTATACATACAAACATATTTTTGTTTATTTGTATATTATTTATTTATAAAATTTTATTAATAGTTAATTTATTTATAACTATCAATGACCATCAAAGAATCGGCATGCGTGAATGCGTTTCTGCAAACGCGTCATCCCTGTGTACAGGAAGTCGTAAGTCCGAGACCAATGCAATTTGCATTACAGGCATGCAATACGGGATGCAAACACATCTTGGTCCACTCGTAATGTAATATATTCTATCAATTGCAAGTACATAAAGATGTCAGAAGTTCATAAAAAAAATAAAAAAAGTTTCTCGTTTACAATTTCATATTACAATTTATAAGAAAGTGAATTTTGGATTATATTTTAAAGAACCGGCAATATTAAAAATAATGTAACTGTCTATCTTAAATCTATTTTCAGTATACCCTAATGCATAAAACGTGAGTGGGTTTAAAATGGAATCACTGTTTAACTTATCTTTGAAATTTGTCCCCTCTCTCGCTTTCTAGAATATTCTTACATTTCCTTTCGTATTTTTCTTGTTCATATTCGTCGGTGTGGTAATACGTGAACGTAGCACGAGACATCGATACTATACGATCACTCCATTTGGATGCTGGCTCCAGATCACGCGAACCACGGGTTAACCCTACAGAGCGACCGTTTCGTGTTCGTTCCGACATCACGTGTTCCGATGTAGGCATTTCCGTAACTACTACGACAATTCATGCCAACTCCATCTTCCATCACCACTCAGGTCGGAGCACTCGTGCTGCCACAATTCGTGTCAAATCACCCTTAGGACCGCCGCCGTCACTATCTCGACCGCCACCAGCACCAGGGTAATTCGTACTCCATCACCATCACTTCTACCTGTCTGGTCTTCTCCACCACCTACATCACCCCTCACCTTACCCAGCGCTGCAGCGTCTCTCGTGCCGCCAGCGGCGTCGCTCGCCGCCGCTCGCCGCCGCTCGTCCCCCTAAGCTGCGCTCCGGCGCCGCCGTCGCTGTCGCTAAAGCCCCCCCGAGTCTAAGCCAGGCAATTCTGTTAGCTGCGCGTGCACGCAGGTGGCACCGCGCCGACACCTCAGCCCAAGTGAAGAGGTACAGTCAACGGAGGAAGTGCTACACAATTCTTCGTCACGCGATCACAGGGGATTGCTCTTTTTAAGGGAGCTGTTCGCATCCTCTTGTGGTTGCAATGCTGAGATGTACATTTTCTTATGCTTTCCCCTCTATTATGTACCTAAACCACGTTTAAAAAATCTATTGCTCAAGCATTTGAATGATCCTGTTATATTGATGCTCATGAATTTTTGTTGCTTGTAGTCTCAGTTTGTTTGATGCAATGTTTCATTATCGTTTATTAATATTGCGAGACATTCAAGTTTATTCAAAATTTAGTTTGCATTGTTTCGACAAAGGTAATTCTATCATGTAAACTTGTATTAAAGTAAAACAAGTTTTAATATTAATATTGTTTTCTGTCTAAAATATCATTTTCATGTTATTTGCAGTACTATACGAATCCAATGTACATAAAATATGGTTATCACATCATTATTATCGTCCAATTAGGCAAAAACTACGAGTTATATTTTTTATAGAGTAAGAGACAATAAATAATTCATGAAATAATAACGAATATATTGCAATGTTATTAAAAGAAATATTTATAAAACTCATGTTCAGTAAAGAGTTTATAAATTACAATTGCTTTTTACTTGTCAATTCTTAGATTACGAACAACCAGGGCATTTAAATTTAGGGGCAATTAGAAGCATTTTATAAATTACAATAAACGCTGATGTAAGTGACTGTCACCTCTTACATCAATCATTACTTATAGACTTACCAAAAAGACATTTCATACTTCAATTTTCAGAGTCATTTCAGAAAAATTATTTCTTTATTTACTTTTCCTATTATGCTCTCTCTCGTAAAAAACGACAATGAACGTGTTGACGTCTCTGAAATGGCTATATAAGAGACAGTTACGTTTGGATGAGGTATTATATTGAGCTCAATCGGCTTGAAAAATGTTTTAAGTAATAAAATTATGTGTCGTAAAAATGTGCTACGGTTTACGTCATATTTTCCCTAATACCCCTATTTTCTTTCTTTTTACGTAAATGGGTAAGATTTTGCACAAATTATAATTAGCTTCAGAATACTATAAAAATATTCATCAAGTAATTGAAAATGAGATAATAAAAGAAGTGAGTTTGTACGTCCACGTTCATAAATTTTCGTCTGTTCTATTGAAAGAAAAATTATTCGGAAAATTATCACTTTCATTGACATGTTCTGTGCAAATGAAGTTGTGCAAATATTCAAAATTTAAAAAATACAGAATTGTTCACAACTATGGAATAAAATAAAGACCCCTTTTAATAAAAACGATTCTGATTTATAGGACTCTAAATTGAATTACTAATTAAATACCTTCTGGTTTTATGAAAATAATTAATTTAATTAGTTATTACATTTATTATATCCCTCTAAATTTAAGCGGCTCTAAATTAAATCAGGAGAGTTAGAAAAATGGCGCAATAATAATGGAAACCACCCAGTATGGCAACATTTTTTGTGCAGCAGTTCAATAACGTGACGCCAAACAATTTTCAAGCGTTCTCGGTTGGCTACAGCATCCATGTCGATGTGTATGGGCGTGTGGCGTTCCTTCATAAGCGACGGAGGTTTCTCCACTGCAGTAACGCGGATTAGAGCTTCTACTTCGTATGCACGGGAGCATGAGGAAATATTCCCATGCAAATTCACAACGCGACTGAAGGAGCAGACTGGCCCAGCGATTGCAGTGGCGGAGATGTCAGTACTTGCCTAGGACGGTGGACGAGCCAACGGCTGGTGGATGAAGAAAAAGAAAGTTGATGTATTGGGGCGTTTCCCCCCACCCCCACCCCCAGCGCAAGCATTCAATCCGGGGAGTGTGGGCTGAAGAAGGTCGTTGTCATCTCCCTTCATCGAGTAGCAGCTGTTACTCAGTTTGTCGAGTGACATCTTGGCGCAACGTTGGCAATTGCATCTCAGTGGTGGGAATGTCTCCGAGGCGCCAGTTGAACCAACTGAACGGAATGGGTGAAAACGAAGGGAGTTGCGAGATTGGAGACATACGAGTCTTAAGATGGACCGACATATGAAACCCCGTGATTTTAGCAAGGTTAGGGGTAGTTGAGTAGGTATGGAACCTATATGAATATGGAAGGGAATAGTTAGTTATGTAAAGTATGAAACAGTTTTCGGTAAAAGATAAATCAAGTTTTCATGAACAGTGTACACGATAAAAGTTATGTGTGTTCGACTATTTGTAGTTGACATAAACCTCAAGAAAGTCCTTGTGATATGTCTCTCTCCTTGTGGATGTTTAAAAATGACTAGGAAATAGAAATAGGCGATGTGAAAATTAAAGAAAAAACAAAAAGACTAATATATTAATATAAAAAATATAGGTAGCAGGCTATTCGAGAGCTGAAAGAACGAACTAGGAAAAAAGATGTTCGAATTCATAAAATTTGTAGTGTTTGCTCAAACTTACAGTATACGGTTCAAGTCAACAGATAAACTAGAGGTAGTAAAGGTAGGAAATTGGAATTATAAGTTATCTGAATGTATTTTATATACAGCAAACACACATGAGTACTGTGTAGTAATGGAAAAGAAACCATAGGCGACATGATTTGGGAATCTGAAATTTTCAAAAGACAATGACATGAACTTAAGAAGGATATTTGGTGTATGATACAAATGTATGATACATGAAATATAAATGTGTGATACATGGATATACATGTACGATACAAGAAATTGTCACAAAGCTATAGAGTAAAAAATCATGTATTTGATAATGATAAAAATAAAATTATTTTTTTAAACACTTCATGAATTTATAGCATATTAATAGGATGAGAGTATGTTGTTAATCATGACAAACTAGAAAAAACATGACACAGTTAAGAGACAAATTTAAGTATAGAGCATGGCAAATAAAGGAAAACACATATAAAAATAAAAGGTTGCGAGATGAAATAACAGCTGTGGATCCAACGATTTCAATACGAGAAAATAGTGTCAGTGGTTAACACCCTTTCAGTCACGTTCACTCCCATCTGTGACATGGAAACTCGATGGTATCTAATTGTGTGAAGTAGACATCTCTCAGAGAACTGTTGTAGTGTTCCCAGGTGATGCTTGTGAGGAAATAGTCAGATTTTAATGGCACTGGAGGTTGATACCAAATTTATTCATTCACTTAATATAGATGGGAACGGTGTAATGATCTGATTTAAACACCCGTGACAGAAATATTACAGTATGTAATATTTGAAGAAAATATTTTATGAAAAATATTCTGAGTTTGATATTAATTCACATATACTTTATATTCTTGCACTTAGTCTTCATGATCACAGGATAATATCACAAAGCATAAAATGATATTAAATTACATGTTTTCCACAATTTTCTGTTAAGTTTTAGAAGAGCTTATTAGGGAGAAACGCTTATGATTTTTTGTTTCCAAGTACGAAGAATTATTCCTTCATATAGTGTAATAAAATACATGTTTAAAAAAATTTAAAATTGTTTTTATCATTTTTCCTCACTTTAATTCATGAATTAAATTTGTTTTTAACTTAATAAATTATCTTACAGTGTAGCTATTCATTATCAAATTGTAAATACGATTTATTTTCTAAATATTATAATACATCATAATTTATGCCTACAAATATAAATTTGAATAGAAGAGTTGGTTGGTATTGTCTCGAAATATAGCATGATTGAAAACCGAATTCATATAGATATTTTTATCGTTTTCAGAGTTATTTTGAAAGCAACTATAAGTATTTTAAGTTGTGATACTTTTCGTCAAAAATGCAATTGACATTTTAATTTTTTTTGATGAGATAGAAACAATAAATACTGTTTGATTTATTTTTTGAAACACCATTAACACGAGTTAAATTAGATATATTCAACTAATATTTATCGTGGGATGTTCTTAGACCTCATCACTACCTAAAACAAACGGACCATGATGCTAGGAAACATGACGATGATTCAACCGCGCATCATAATTTACGATCCCCTTCGCCGAATAGAGTACCTTCGTCTTTTATCTTGAAGGATCTTCATCGCAGCTGCTTCCGTTTCGAGTGACCGTTTCGCCTTCTTGAGCTCATCTTCCTTCTTCCGACTTCCACCTCCTCCTTCAATCGACTCGTCTTCCCCTACGCCATCGTCGTCGTCGCCTCTTCATTGTCCGCGCCCCATGTTTGTGCGCCGAGGCGAGAAGAGAGCGGTGTGATCGATGGTTCTCTTTTATTATCCCGCCGGCGGCGATGCCTTCGCCGTCACCTCTGCTAGTATACGAACCTCCGCTCACTTGGCTGCAGGAATTTTTATACTTCCCCAGCACTATACCTATATGACGTGATATCTGTGTATTACTAGATAATCTTTTGCACCACATTTTTCAATATTTTTCTCGATTTGTCAAAAGTGATCTCTAATGATACTATTAACGTACATTGTTTACAAGAGTAACAAATAAATAAATAATGAAGATCACATGAATGTTAATAATGTAGTATACAAGATAAAATGTGAAGATTGTAATGCTAACTGTGAAGATGAAACAAAGGGTTGAAAACTGAGTACAGGACTAGAAACGAAATTTAAATTCTGTATAACAAAGCAGCAGTAATACAAACTTGTGTTAATGATGATAACTTGATGGATTGGGATAACACATTAATATTAGACAAAGAAGAAAATTATTACCAAAGTTGTATATCTGAAGTTATATCTAGAAAAAATACTAATTGGAGTTTGAATTTACGCAGTGACACAGAAAAACTATCGAATATTTATAATGGAATTTCATAACATTGTTGAGTGATTTCTACTTTCTGTTAACATATTTTGGTTTATTTTTACATTTAATATAACTTTCAATTTCTGTTGCTACGTTATTTTTCTTGTTACAATTTGCTGTCACCTGACAACGACTTAAACCATGTATCGAAACGTTGGGTATTTTTAAAAGCACAATATGCAAAAATCGTCCGTAAAGGGTGGCAAGTGTTTATTTAAATAATTGGTTTTGTGTATCGATCTATCATCCTTTTCAGTTGAATGGCCTTGCAGTTTCCACCCAATATTTCGACTTCGTCTGTCGTAAAGTTACCCCATTAGATTCCTCTCAATTGTCTGTTTCTTTCCTACCTTCGCCTCTTTCCTCTCTGAAGATCTGCGCGGTAGGCAATTGAAGAGGTCAGATCGTAACTGCTTTGAGAGAGACATCTCCCTAGTATCCGGGGCTCACACTCTGCACTCAGTCCGCGCATCAAGTAAGAGTTATTGAAGCAATATACCACATTCTGGTAATGTACTGTGCTACTGTTGCCTTGCATTGGTTTTTCCCTATCTATCTCCAAACCGTTGGCAGAGATGTGGGTTAAGTGCAGGTACGAGAACCCCGTTTCATGCATGCTCTAATACCCTCTTTACTATAGTTTAAGCTGGAATATAAATATTACTTGGGATTAAAGCAAGTTTAAGAATTCGGAAGAGGGACACATAGTGAAGACAATGAAATCGGAATGAGCTATCCAGAAATAGGTTTCTATTTCCAATGCATTCAAAGTCAATTCTGATGTTTGGTTCCGATGCATCAATTTCTTCGTGAGATATAGGGTAAGCAAAATTATTAACTTACATACACATTCATATGTTATTGGATAACAACGCCAAAATTTGAAAATAGACTCTCCTGGGGACAGACAATTCGTAAAGATCCGAAGAAATCTCGAATATTTTTCTCTGCCCATTACAAGACTTCCCTTATACATGTTGTATAATTGGAAAGTAAAAAGTTGATTAGTGAAGGAGGGTCAAGACCCCTATTTCTGAAAGACTCCAGCAATCGTTGTTTACTCTAGCAATAGTTGTTCCACCTCCCATTTGACATCGACTGATATAGATAGTCGAGGGCTCAGGGCACTTGCTCTGTTCAGGCGCTCTTCAAAATCTACATCGCCACCATAGTAATTGCGCACCCTGCAATTATCCCGTACTCGTGCGGACCCGCCTCACTCAAGCAAACAGCGACGCACACCTAATTATTGCATAATTTAATGACCGATATAATTAAATATAGGAATTGTAATTTAATTATTCTCAAATTTACAGCGTTAATGGAATTCAGTTCACAATTATGATTTTGAATTCACTTTTTTACATTATTTCTAAAAGACTTTTTTTCCATAAAATATTATAAGTTTATTGTATTGCTCGTGTAATACGCTCTTTGATAAATTTCAACAATTTAATTTCTGATGATTGATTTATATGTGGGGTGTAATATAAAATTATATTTTCCGTTGTCATATCATTAAAATTACTTTGATAATAGACTTTTGATATTTTGTTTTGATATAATTTATTATTTTTAATTATTGTAACTATACATAAACTATTTTACTTAATTTGCAGGGAACCAGTTTCATAACTTTAAAAATTCGTTATTTATTGCGTGTGTTGGCTCACGTTATATATTGTTTCAAGTGGGAATAGTATCATTATTCCAACGATCGGACCACTGAAGCATTTACATTTAAAAAGAAATATCCTAGGATTTTCACATCTTTTCGAACATAATTCCTCATTCGACATTCTTCGCTTGCGAGGCAGGCGTCGACAGTGTCTGGGCGTGGTTGTCTGAATAGTTGATGATTACGGTACTGCAATCATGGCGAACCGGCTCGCGACACTGTGGCGTCGCGGCTGGCTGCAGACGAGAACAAATGCCGGGTAATGAACGTTAGTTAGCCTGGTTTTGTCGACGCGATTAGCTCCTTGCCAACGGGCTCGAAAGTGCTTGGCTAGCCGCCCGCTTGCTTGCTTGCTCGCTCGCTGGCCCGCCCGCCCGCCCGCCCCCGTTCCTTTTCCCGTTCTTTCTCCTGGATGCTGCTGTTGGGACGCCACTCCACCTCACTCCTCCCCGCCCGCTCCCGCAACCACCAGCGCCGTCGCCTGCGAGCGATGGGGACCGGAAGTTGGTTTTCACACTGCGGCTCTGGAGAGTGGGGTTCACGTTGAGAGGCCGTCGGAGCAGAGCAGGTCTCGAGGCTCAGTGGTCAGCTTGATTCTCCGCAGCTTTTTCATGCTCTCGCAGCCCCGCAAGGCAGAATTCGGTCGCTCCTTTGTGCGAGGCCCCTCGTCTACACGCTCTGGCGATTCCCAACTCCTACCCATTATAAAGTTGGCGGCGTTTCCAGCATTAGTGGTTGTTCGAGCTGATTTTCTCGTGTTTGGTTTTTGTTTGGGGCCCTTTTATTCATCGAAATATAGTCTGAGAATGTAGTCGAACGGCGCCTCCAGGGATTCCTCTTTCTGGTGTGATAGTTGAATATTCGATGGAAATTCTGTGAAATCACGCTCTAAATAAGACGATGAAATAACTTGAAAACTTTTTTCTTTCATATGGAATATTTTGCGTAAGTTTAGTCTTTTGGTGTATTTTCAACATGAAATATGCCATGCAAGTTACTAGCATGGGTGACTCGCATATTTATGATTTAAGTTAGAGATAAAATTTGGTGAGAAGAATCTACATTTTGGCGACAAATGTATTCGATATACATAATATATTTTTTATTCTTTCATCTCCTAAAATTGAATTATCGTGTAAACATAATAAATATAAATATAATAATAAAGTATCTGTAAAGTTTAAATAAATATCATTATCAAAAAGTAACAGTGATCTGCTAACATAATATTATATTTATCGACACTTATTTCAGGGTTCATCAGTAACACTTAATTTCAAAGTTTTGTCTCTAACCAAACAGTTCATCGTTTAAGAGGTAACCAACAGTTTATTGTTTTAGTAATATATACAGAATGTATATATAATGATTATGTAATATATTCAAAATGTACAAGAAAATCGTTTCAGCACAGTGAAAATTTGATGCAAATGCTGACTAGGATTGACGACTTTGAGGTATAGAGGAAAAAAAATAGATTTCATACAGATAAATGAATTTGCAAGGAGGGACACAATAATGTACAATACACGTTTCTTGGATGGGATTCTTGGATGGGAATATATACAAGAATACAGGATATTGGACAAACTGGATAAACGCAACTTAGATCAATTTTATGAAAGCTAAAACGCAATGAGAAATTTTCGCGGAATTGAATAATAAAATGGTGTTTTATGAGAAGTGAAGATAATTTTGTTGACAAAGATGAAATACACTTATTTTATTTTGTTGTTTGTATTCTCGTTTGGACTAACTATGAAACTCGATAACGAGTGTTCCTGAGACCTAGTTCATCTTGGGGTTACTCTCTATGCAACTTGTGTTACGTAGTGGGGAAAACGGCATCTAGATACTCGTATAATCAAGATTGCCTAATTCGAGTTGACCGCTGAGGTTATAGGCCACTGTGGGTTCACTTTTACAGCCCTCACAGTCATATGAACTGGGACAGACTACAAATATTTTCTGTCCCCTGCAGCCATCTAACCTGAGGTTTGGTATCTAACCTTGGTACGTGAGCGCATTAGCTGTGAGGTACTTTCTTATACTCTTATCACTTGATGGTATTCTTAACATTATCTTTCTAAATTAGAGTCACATAGTGCGAGTTAAAAAAGGGTATAAACCTCTTTATTGACAATGTTTAGAGCAAGGGAAAGAGATGAAAAATTGAATGAAAAAATGTACATTTATTGAAAAGAGAGTACGATGTTGTAACCAATTATCAAATTTTCGACAACTATTTCTTTCCTGTATCAAAATGGAGACTAGAGTGCGTGAAATATCATTACCAGAAGAATATTATCACACGTAATATAAATTATTGTAACTGACATTAAAACGTATACTAATGCGAGTGTTTTAAAATACCAGTGGGAGAACATAAACCAGAGAAAAGAGTTAATTGGGAAATAAAGAGGAAATGGGTTTTCATCGAATTCCGTTGCACAGCAGCTTTGTCGAGATACGATGGCGCGCTCATAAATCAGTATCTTATTGGTATATAATTGTTGTTTGAATTAATATTCGTGGTTTAATTGGATGAATTTGCATAAAATGACGACCCACTTAATTTAGCGGGTATAATTTATTTTCTTCCTCCCTTCGAAAGTTAAGTTGGAAACCACTGATATGAATCGTTCTCGTATTTTCCACGTGTGCGCTATAAACGTTCCCTGGAGTATTAATAGTTTCATTTCAAACCATGAAACAACTTATTTTGTGTTAAATGCGTAGTTGTTGCATATTAAGCAAGTAAAGTTACTTTATTTTGTTTACTTTTTATCAAGAGATTCCCACATTTCCTTGAATATCTTGGTTCTTTTATTGCTTTAACCAGTGTATTTTGCTGCTATTACATTTCGGTCTCTTTCTCACCTTTAGTGTTTTGATAGATAATGAGTAGAATACATACTTATCGCTAGAGTGTTTTGTGTGTGTGTGTTTTTTGTGAGTAAACATTAAGTCAATAAATGTCTGTGTCACATCTGAGGAAATGTAATGAACGACAGGTAAATTGGTAAATTACAATATTAGGAAACTTAGTCGAAATATTTTTATCTTGTTTGCGTTCGGCATGAAGTCCGTTAAAATTTTATTAGAAAGTATTTTCCAGATTTTGTGGCAGACGTCATGAGTGCCGTGCATATCTCAATATCTGCCGTCGCTTTCTCTTCGCTAAGTAACTCCGCTGCTGCCATCGTGGGTGAAGGAGGAGCAACGGGAGCTCCATCCCTCGGGACACCTTCCGCGAAGAGCTAACGGAAGTAATCAGGAGCACTGAGATCCCGTTATCTCCGTATTACTGCCATAGATATCGCCCGAGCTTAACTTAACCGCGAGATTGCGCCTCGCGTGGGTGCGGGCGAAGAAGGGGTGGGACGGAGGTTCGAGGAGAGAGGTGGGGCGTGCCGCGATCCATTACGAAAAGGAGCGGAAGGTCGGAGGAAAGTGTCTGCTGCAGTTGCGAGGAGAGGAGCTCCTAAGTCTTGCAGACAGCTTGTGTTCGTCTCGGAGACAAGAGCGAGCGGGCGGTTGGATGGATGACAGCGGGAAGAAGAGGGTGGCGGTGATGCTCACCGCTCGCAAAGTGATACTCACTTCGCTCCCACTACCTCCCCTCTCTCTCTCTCTCTCTCTCAGTACTTCGCCGCTCCGACGCTGCTAACCCGCTTTAATTGAAGCGCCACGTGCTCCTCATATCCGGAGCACTGCCTCACCTGTGAGGGAAGTTGAGTAGGAGGAGGAGTGGGGAGGGGAGGAGATGAAAAGGGGGAGGAGAAGAATCGAGGCAAGAGTTCCCTGGAGCGCACTTAGATAGGTCTTGTTCCAACGAGCACGGAGGCCCGCTCCACGGAAAACTTCTCTGCTCCGTCTCTCGGTACACAATAATGGCAAATTGCTCAATTTCGACGCTGCCTGCGAACACCGATAGTTTTGCTTCATTTTCCGCTAAGATTGTTTTGCACTTGTACGTATCAGTTTACGCATTATTTTGGTTAATTGCATCGGTTAGATTGTTATTTTTTTAGAATCAATATAATCTTGTATATAAATACGTAAATGAAATACGACCATGATAAACTGAAATAATGAGCTTCATTGAAAACGTATGTTACCTATGATTTAACGCCGACGAATTCAAAACATTTCCTATTTGTGACACATATCATAACGTCATTATTTTAATTAAACATTGACATTTCTTAGATCTGCGTTTTGAAGTTATACCAAATATTTTTATTGTGATGTTTGAAACAATGTATTTAATTCTAACAATTAAGAAACCTACCCAAAATTAGGAAAACGAAAGCCGAGAACTTACATTTGTAAAAGGAGAAACATCTATACATAGTTAATACACGTGTCATCTGTTAGTCTGACAGAGGTTGGAAGTGACTTAATAAAGGAAGTTAGTATCTTGTTGTATTATAGATGTAATTTAATATTTATAACATTAGATTTAATATTTATAACATTCTCTTTATATCGGAGATGACCGACTTCGATAGTATCAAGCAATTCACTAGGTGGATATTCTACAACGCATAACATACAGTATTCTGTTTATTTGATTCGTAAGAAGTCACATTTAACGCAGAGTGTTGCATTGATGGGTGAAACATCGACGTGAGACAGGTTGCAGACAAGTAAAATCAGACGGAAGGTCAAGATAATGAGTCAGGTGTTGAAGCAAGACGGTGAGGTAGCAATAGGAAATTCAGAAAAGCAGGTGAGGGAAGTGGCAGCGACGGTGGTGGTGGCCGTGATGATATATTAAAGATGTCGCTTCCCGCAGCCAAAGGCAGATGGGGTCCTTCCCGCGCTTTGTGCTACGATGTCGGCAGAAGGAAAAGATGGAGAAAGGGGGAACAAAAAAGAGAACTTCTTGGTGTGTAATATATTAGCTCTATACAATGATGCCGATTTATAATATCAATAATGTATGTGTTAACGGAACACATCGTCTTCTGCGAGAGTATCGAAGACGCCCGAGGAATTTAATACTCGCTGTTACTATCTCCATCTCGTATAACGATTTGCTCCCTCTGTCTACCGCTGTGCTCGAGATCTATGGCTGTCACTGAAACACTTTTGGCTTCTTGTCACGTTTCCAGCCTTGATTCAATGAGGCTGAGATATGTGAGTATAATGCAAAGGAAAAAACCTTGCGGAAACTCCTTTGTCCTACTTTTCAATGAACAATCAATAGTGTGGCATTAGTTCACCCTGGAATTTTCTAATAAAGTTATAATAAAAGTATTCTTAAGACATAATTTCGTGTTGTTTAAGTATATTACACTTACAGAATTGCTTATGCTCATGAAGTATTCTAATTATGCGAATGTTTAGATACAAAGCTTGTAATTGCAGGATTCAAATGAAGATTTCTACTTGAATATGGTACATTACTAAGGTATGACCAGAAACTCTAAAAACCAAGATGATTTTATGATATTTGATGGTCTTCCTGAATCATTGATAATTCCGGAGAATTGCCCATGATTTTAAAATATATGTTTTATATGTAAATTAATCTTATTTATAACCGTCTAGCGACGAATATACGTTAATTTATGGATTTAAAGTAATGAAAAATCCATGTTGTATAATAATATTGTTTCCAAAGTTATTTTGAAAAATTGATAATACGACCCAACATCATAAACGCAAGAAATAATTCAAGTTCTCACTAGTGGGTTTTACATTGAATTTGTAATTAACGGATTCTTTTTACTTTCAAAATAAAGATTTTCTATCTCTTGTTTTCTAAGATGAGTGTCATATCTTGATAGAATCCATGAAACTTGAGACACTTGTATTTCACTTGACACAATTATATTAATTTCAATCTATCAATAAAATAATATGGTAGCCGAACTGAACCAATTTCAAACAATGCAATGAATTCAGAAAAATTACAATTATAAATATGTGAATGCAGTAAGAAATGCTAATATTATTAGTCGCATATTCATCTTAACGTTATGTCATGTGGTGTTCCATAATACTGACTCTTGCTGAAGATATCGTAAACATGAAAGAATGTATTAAAACCGATGTATACTGTAATATTACATGATATAATTTGCAACATAAAAATTAGTGAGAAAGGATCATTAGACGTGAGCAGTCATCAGAAGCTAGTGCTGAGCACAGATTACGATGATGGTGATTGTGACCTCCGACTGAAGCTGCTTCTTCCCTCCAACCGCACCACGCCTCTGCTGTGGCTCTGAGCTGCGGCCGAATGAGCGGGCGACTGAGTGATTGAGCGATTGGGGAGAGGTCGTCGTAGCGCGCCTGATCGGATCAGCGCCGTTCAATGCGAGTGGACGCGTGGGAGGGGAGAGGGGAAGGGAAGCGTGCATCGGGCCGGAACTGGCGCTCCACTGCGCTGATGGCTGCTAAGTGCGAGTCCATCCCTTGCCCCTCCCCGGACCTCCGCTCCCGCTAGGACCATCTCGCTCCCCGCCACCAACGCGTCGCGACGGTGCCGTCGAGCAACGCAACCCTCCCCGAACCCCCTCCCGCTGGGAGGGAGGGCGCGAACAACGTGTGCGAGACGCTCCTCCTTGCGCGAGGGTGGCACAATGCGCGACACCCCTCAATGTTGTGTCTGTACCCTCTCCTCCCAACCAACCCTTCTAGTGTCTGGCACCGACTCACGGTCCGCAGGTGACGACGACCACAAGGTCACTGCTTGGAATTGTGGCGTGGATTTGATGGTTGACGAAACCGTTCCCGCAGTGGGTGTTCCCCTCCTCTACAATAAAGATCCCCCCGATGTCCCCTACTCTCTCTACTTGCTTTTGGCCGGCTGAGTCTGACCTCTGGTGGCGGCAGTCGACGCTGGGTGATTGATATCTCGACGAGTGTGCGAATCAGTCCTTTTGTATTGGTTCACCGCTACGCCACCGCAGATGCCACTCCATCACGTGGATGAAGTATGAGGAAAGATCTTCAGAAAATAATTGGAAAAGATTGAAAACTCGGAAGTTTGTTTCTTTTGTGCTACGATGTACGTTGAACTTCGAATTGTTCATTGATTACATCGATGTATTGATTTGTAATGTTATCTACGCTTACCTGACATTTGAAATGCACAGTTTATTATTTATATTTGTGTAACGTAATGTTATTTTTATTTGAGTAATTACAATTTTCACTCTATCTAAACAAAAGACGTTATTCTTTTTTCGTTAAAATTATACATCTAGCTACATGCACATCACTATGAGTTACAATTTTAATGAAACCTCTCGCATATTTTCTGTTCTTCGTCGCACCTCAGTGTCTCGAACATCCCATATTTCGTAGATTTTGTTGCTAAGAAGAGCTAATTTCGAGCTGCGGTGTGAATGGACTGCAGACGACGCTAAGCAACTCGTCTCCTACTTTATCCCACACTTCTCCCGATGAAAGAGTACTTTGCTTTTTCTCCAACTGCGAATGCAACACCGAAAGTCACCGCCGTGGCTGAAGCTCGTGCTTTCTCCCCGTCACCCCACCTGGTCCCTCGCCATCCCGTTGGCACTTCTTTTACTGCCACTGGCGCTTCGACGTCGTCGCGAGCTTTACGACTGCACTCGGTGCGACTTTCAACGGGATTTCGCCGCCTCTCCTTTCCTCTCCAACGCGAACCTCCGTGCGTGAGAGTACGTGTGAGCCGAGCGGGGGTAACGTTTATATGGTTAAGAGCGGTGTAAAGAGACCTGTTTGGCTTCTAAAAGAAATACCACCCCTGGGGGTGACTTCCTCTTTTCCTTTCTTTTCTTTTTTTCCTCCTTCTTCGGTGAAGAAAGAAGAGGGTATGAAGGAAGAGGCAGGATATAACTTTGTATTGAGCACGGCAAAGAGGGCTGTTAACCCTTCATTGCGTGCAAACGAGTTGTTTTAGTACAGACCGCGGAAGAAAAGGGTGCAAGTTCCATTGAAGGGCGGTGCGTTGGGAGCCATCTGGTGCGTGAACTGTGAGATAAAATGGAAGCAAACAGTCGATAATCTCTCGATCTCCCAAAGCATCGACTTCTTTTTTCTCTATCGCTCTTTTTTTCTTTTAAAGATCTGTATTAGATGTTACGTTTCCTTCCTGTAGTGACTTCCAAATTAATGGTGTTAAAAGGAACTCTTCCGAATTAGCCTACATTATAAACAGAAGGAGTATAATATAAAGTTACACACTTTCAAACATTTCACGTTAGTTTTATAAGTGTTTTACCAAAAGATATATTTTTCCTGATTTTTATTTCTTCTTGTTTCAGGTAAGTCGAAATTTGTTCGCCTTCATGAAGAAATGTGTCATCACAGGTGACGTTAAAAACTCCTTTAACTAATAGTGAGTTGAACGAGAAAACAAAATAACTAACTATAAATATTATGCTTCATTTTGCATTTTTATGAAGTACAGTTTTGTAATGTAGTTTCATGATGCAATTTTGCATGAGAAGGTTTATGCACTTTTGAACTCGTCACCATGAAAATAACGAAGAATTATTGTATTGTGTACTTCAAATACATCAAAAATTGAAATAGAGTAAAATTTGTTAAGTTTATGTGGATCCTTTTTCACAGGTTTTTATTTAACTTCGTCTGTTAGTTAGTTAATTAGTTAGTATGTTTGGTGTTCCCATCCGATTGAGCTGATATGTGACATTTGAAAATTGAATGGTAAATTATTTGTTTTCAAAAGGCTTGTCGAGCGAATAGTGAAGAAAATACATACTTCGGCAAGTATTTTCTTAACAACTAATCACTGTCCTGTAAAAATTAATTATTATATGATTTTATGAACACTTTATCAACAAATCAGAACGTAAAAATATGCTTCCGGAAGTAATCTCAAACTTGATTAAAAATCCACTTCCTAAACAAATTTCGTTTTATTTAAGAATATATTGCTGAATAATAATTTAATGTAAATGGAAGTGTATGCACCTACTAACGCGTTGGTAAGAAATTTTGGAAACAATGTTTCGTTTAAAAGAACGGTTACTTATAGATAGTATGTTGATATGTGAGCAGGTGTAGCCGAATTTTGTGAGAACTACTAGTTTTTTCGGTTTACGTGTTTGATATTCGTAATTTTTGTTACTATACTAATTGCATGTGGGTCACTCTTAAGTTGTTGTTTTTTTATTAAACTAACAGCAAATACTTACTGTTTTATTTTTTACATTATTCTATGCTTGGTATCAATCTTAAGCCTGCTTTCTGTTTTTACATCTTGAAACTTGTAATAGTAATAATAATAATGAGCTTCTAATATAATAATAACAACTTACATTTATTGTGTAAGCATCGGTAGCATATTACTAATGTGTTACATTTGCAAGTTGCTAATAATTTTTTTATCGTTTTTAACAATGAAATGGCAAGCATAATTTAACATGCTGAATGTTTGTATATTTTTTTAAATATAGTATTAACTATTATTTTCATCTCGGATGGGATTGTGAGTTAATTTTATAGTTTTGCAAACAAATGTTTCTATTTTAACATAAGTCTCTTAAATATTAGATTTTTTATATTTTTGTACGATTTAGTGTGCACTGTTATAGTACGTGCGCTATTTTATGTTAAAATCTTTTAACATTGCACAAGTGAAAGCATAGGATAGCACGAGAAGGATGAACGTGTAGTATCATCGATTTATTTGACGTGCATTTCATGGGAGGTATAGAAAACGAAGCGGATCGGAGGTGTGGGCAGTGAAGGTTGGAGGTCGGTGGGCGGCGGCCACTGACGCGACGGTGCTTCATCTGCTCCACCGTGGTCCCTGTAACGACGCGAGCAGACGCCTGAAGTGAAAGCAATGCTCCATCGATTTGTATATCCTCGATGGCTGAGTCTAGATCCGCTCTTTACGATCAAAGTGCGTTGCAGCATACGAGAGCGAATCTTCGGTCCTTTCCATTCCATTTTCCTCCACATTGACCCTTCTTCATTTCCACAATTTTCCGTTACCAGCAGAGGAGTGCTTATCTAGAACTCCAATCTCTGTTATATTCGTATTTGTATCTGTACAACTATTCATTTTTGTTACGTACTTCTTCTCTGTGAGTTTTCGGTCATTGAATATTGACTGAAACCCACATCGGAGTCTGGATTGCTTTGTCTCAATGCATTATTAGTATCTACTTTTTTAGTATATATTTTGTCAAAACTTTCCTTTCAACTCTTCAGTTCCTTTTATTGAAGTGACAGTCATACCATATAACAAACACTGGCATTCTCGCATAACTGAAACTTCCGTCATCCAACATCCAACACTAAGTCAACAATGTACTTCATGGACACCCTTCCGGTCAATAACCTTATACCACATCTTCAAATCCCGCAACCATAGCGTCCAGCCACATCCTCTCTCCCCACGAGACCTCTTGTTCACTCTCCCCATCCGGTTCGAAGACACGGGTTTGAGGCTGGCGTCGCACACGAGAAGTTGCATACAACAACCCTGCGGCGGTGGCGGCGATGCGACGCAAAAGCAAAGGTCGACCAAGAGGGTGGATGGGAGTAACGGAGCGGGGGGAGGGGGAGTTGCAAACGCAGAAGGGATGTGTATCCTCGACGACGCTCCGCGCAGCAATCTCAGCTCCCACGCCCCTTGATGCGAGAAACGAGATCGCTGCGGGCTCCATACCCGCCCCTCCCTCCTCCCTCTTCATCCTTCGACGACCTCTTCCTCTCCTTCACCTCGTCGGTAGAGGGCGGGCACCCCTACGATCCGAGCCATGTGACACCTTGGCAACCGGGCGCTGTGTTTTGTTTCGTCGCCATGACAACGCCCGGCGCACCCTCGCGTTGTCGTCGTTGGCGCAGGTGGGACGAGAAAAGTGGTAAAAGGAGAAGCCTCGGAGAAGTAAGCCACGACGTGGAAAAAGAGAAAGAAGTGGATGTATGGTGGATAGCGACAGACGATACTCCGTAAGGTTTTGATGTTGCTCAGCGCCAATGAGATCAGGTGTGAAAAATGACAGTCGCGTCCTCACTTCTCGGATTCACGGAAGAAGAAAAAATGTGCGACTATCATTCGTCCGTATTAGGTCTCACAATGGTACCATTTTGTAAGGATATTCATTTGCATCAACAATTTTATTTCCATAACTGGAATTCAATTGTTATTATATAATGATTTATAGAATAATGAATCATTTCGTACTTTAAGATATCGTTCACTTCGAAAATTTCGTAATTCGAAATGGGGAAATTTTTGAATACATTGTTACTATTGGTAAAGAACCATCCAACAATTTTTTTTAGTAAATGGAGGCAACTGTAATACAAAAGAGTTAAGCATATCAATTTTGGAGAGCGTTCAAGTTTAGAGAAAAGAGAGAATTCGTCCTTGCTAAATGCATTGGGCCCGGCGATTCAGTGTCTCGGGTTCTATTACTTTTCAGGACATTAAATATTTTCCTAAAATACTAATGAAAGTAAAATACGAACCATATCTTGAAAAGATTTCTAGAAAATCTAAATTGTTCAATAGTTTAAGAGGAAACGTTGTGATTTCCCAGTAGTGTCTATCTTTTAAATTAGTTCTGAAAACTATTTCAATCTGTTCGAAAGAGTTTATGAAAAGGAAAATATGAAGCCATATTTTACATATGTATTGGATTCTTAAAATATTTTTTTTCTTTCTTCTAGGAACCAAAATCCATCTTCTCTCCCCTAAATCATGTTTTGCATTATTTAGGGGACATTTATCGAACTGCCATTGAACCCATCAGATTCCATCCAGCATTTTTTTTCGCCAGTCAATCGCAACTGCTAATGGCATTGTCGCGGCTGTGCACTCATGTACGCCGCAGTGCACCTGCCGTAGCGAGCGGCTGTGGGGATGGAGGGCGGCTGCACTTCGAAGTGAATGCAAATGTTTCGTTCTAAACCACATCTGGAGGGCATCAACCCGCGGCGCAGCCTCACATCTGTCCACATTTATGCACACTAATACCGACACTAGTTCCACATTACCATATGCACTTTCCGAATATAAATGCCAGGGAATCATGAATGCTTATTGTGCAATGTACCTTCGCGTTTGCACGAATGGCCCCGCGCGCATGCTCTCGAGCTGTTCAACTGTGAATCTCGCGCCGTCGTGCATAGGCGCCCTCAAAGCTCTTTCCAGCCCTCACGTCACCCCAGCTTCACTTCTACCGATTTCATATAATAAATGCCCCACCCACTACTCTCTCTCTCTCTCTCTCTCGCCATTTTGACTGAGCTCCTCTCTTCGGCCAGGCCATTTAATCATTTTCAAATCAGATTACTCCCGGGCGCTGATCCGGTTGCTGCGCGCTCGCGCTTTCTACAAAGGAAGCGAGTGTTTTGTTTGCGGCGTACTGCCACGGTATGATACGCCACTGCCAAAGAGGATTGTCCGCTGCACGCGGCTACTAATTTAGAGAGCTGTTAAGTTGAGGCTGGTTGCGTGCGCGACGCTACATTCTCCTAGACGGAATACGTATCACTGGATGTTCTTTTAGATCATTTGCTGATAATTGTTTTTATTGTTTTTAAGTGAAACAGCCTACATTTTTATGCTTACTCCGAAACTCTCGTTTGTTTTCTTTCATGAAAAGGTAATTCAGAATGTGGGCCATTCAAATAATCCCAGCTTACATGTTGTACAATTATGACATTTTACGCAATTTTTTGAAACTACTTTCAAAATAGAAGCATTGCGTGATTCTAAAGAAAACTACCTTATATTTGTCGAAATCTACTTCTTACGATGATACTCTTTTGGTGCTAAATATTTTAGTTCGGAGTTTATATTATCAATTTTTTGTCGTATTAATGAGTAAAATCAACCGTTCTCACATATTTATGTGCTTGAGGGATCACTACATTTCTCTAGATAGTGGTTGTTCTTGAACTTGATTACAATTACATTCGCTACTCTTTTGTATAAAATTTAAGAAATGAATTCTCAGAAAAATATTAGAGATAACTTTTGTGACTGCACAAATTGATGGAAACATATAGCATACACCCCTTCTGTTCTCTGACAACCGGACAATTTTAGAGAACGAGATAGACTGATCAGAGTGGATTGTTCTTGAATTGAGAGGAAAGCCCCTTTACTATCAGTATTGCTCTTTACTGAATGTAATGGACTGAAAAGCATTTGCTGCTTTTCAGTCATGGTTAACACCAGAAGTTATTTTCCCTGAGACATAGAACATAGTTATAACTTTCCAAGGTCGCAGTTCCCCAACAAAATATTATCTTATACATATTCTTAGAGATACGTTTATTCATGATAAGTTATAATCCTATGACGAAAGCAAGCTCCAAAACCAAGTCCCTGGGATGTCTGCAGATCAGTTAGTTTACACCATGTGTTTTCAACCCAAGGTTTGATCATTTCTTAAAACATGAAAAACTAGTGTTGCAAGAGTATTGCACATACTTTCTCATATATGATTCATAGTCTTCATTTTTAAGTATACTCAAATGTAAAAATGATTAATCTCTATACATTACAAAAATGTACAAGTGAATGCATATTGTAAAATGCGTTTTATAATTTCGCACCAGGTATAATATGTATTGTTCTGTTGAATCTTTTTCCGTTATCTTGCTTTCTGTTTCGGTTTTCCCAAAAATTTGAAATCAAAAAGATTGACATCATCGTGTGACAACTGTAGAAAGGAAATTCAATTCAATTTTTTGTAATGTAATAAAAAAGTGGTATAACACCTCAGTGGATTTTTATTCCATGCTCAGTTGTGTAGCTGACCTTTAGAGAAGATACTTCTAACGAGGAAAAACGGTTACGGTCTTAATACTTTTTAATTGTTGTTCGGACCATCGTTAGGATACTATCAACGTAAAATTGTACTTTTAAAAATTTTGATACAAAAGTTGTGAGGTTTTGCCTGTTCGGAAATAAAAATTTATGAGCTCATGATACGCTCTATAAAATCAACTATTTGTGCAGAGCACATCACAAAATTTGATTAGCAAATCTTGTTTCGAAAATATATTTTTGGAAATGTGTGTGCTATATCAATATTCTTCTGTACTTACAATCTTGACCTAATGGTTTGGAATGTGAAAATTCAAATTTAATTTCCCTATTTCCTCATATTGGTCGCAATTTCTCGTATATTATCGAGCATCGTTTCAACGTAGCGAATCAGAGCAACGTTATGATCTGTAATGTTTCCACTACCTATTGACGTTTTGAGAGAATCCTCTTTACGCTTGAGTAATAGTGTATGCTATGCAGTTGTACATTGTTTAACTTCGGGGTTTCTAATGAAAACAGAAAACTATGACCTTTGAGACCTGTGAAACAAAAGTTTGCAAGTCGTACGATGTTACGGGTGCACTGTTCTTTGATATGCAGCTTCGAGAGTAGCAACCTCTGATTACGATACAAACAAACACTTTGTTCTCTACGTTTCAATATGAATATTATTTATAAAATCAGGTGTCTTCTATCTACATCTTATTCGATTAAATCCATAACTCGTAGAATTGTCTTTAAAATGTTTATCTTTGGAAAAGTAGCACTATGGTTTTGTTTCTGTTGCAGTGATAGTTTGGTTCATCACAAGATTATTTTATTAGTATATATAAAAAGTATGAGCATGATTTCAGTTTATATCATACTCTCAAAATTATCAAATCAACTTTTGAGTAATACTTCAAAAGTTCTTAGGGTTGATAATATTTATAAAATAAGAAATATATTATAAAACTCGGAAAATTCTGACTTATTATAATTAGAAATAATATCTAATGCCAAATATCAATAAAACCTGTTCAGCATATCCAATATATTTTTTTAATTCCACGTTGAATGACTCAAAGAGATTATTGGCATCAATCGCTTAAATCAGTGATGCTGAATTTCTGTGTGACTACTTTCCTATGGTGACATTAGCTTCATACAAACGTCATGAATTTGAAAATCATGACGGATATTCCGAATCAATTTGACTAACGTAGAAGGCAAACAGAAAATGGGTTACAGATTGCGAATCAACCGGTCTGTTCACAAATATCCTCCCTCGCTCTCTCTATCTTCCTCTCTCTCCAACAGTTTCTCGCTTCCGGGGGTTCAATCTGATACTCGTGCTTACTCCTTGGTCCCCTATTCCGCCTTGCTAGCGTTCTCCCTCTCCTATTTCGGACATTTAATCACTTTGAAATGAGATCCTGCGCAGGCTTTCTCTCCATTCCACGGGCCACCGCACCTCCGTCGTCACCACTAGTGCAGTTGCGCCGCTGAGCACCGTTCACGTATGAGAACCTCCACGGCGCCGCGGCGCGGCACGGCGATTCAACCAAAGCCCTGGGTAATGCTCTGTACGCACTAATCCCTCCCTTGCCCTTCCATCACCCCACGAGTTTAACCACCACCCTCATCGTCATCATCTCCGTCGCCACCACAGCCGTCCGCTTAGTTTTGCGCGAGTAGACAAGCATTAATTACGCATTAAATGTTCTTCAGTGCAAAGGGATGTGATCTAAATAGGGTGTATACACCCTGCTACCCTCTGTGACCTTGGCGGTGTCCATCCCGTTCTCTTAGCGCGTCTTCTGCGTCCCTTGTCTCCTTATTCCCGTGGCATGGCATCTGCCTCGTGCCTCCTCTGCTCTCATATTAATGTTCACACATGATATGGTCCGCTCCGTAAAATATACATGGCTATCCAATTTACAATTCATCTACTGTAGGAGGGATTGTATATTTGTGGGAATTGATTTTCGTAGTTAAATGCATCGTTGTTTATCCGTGGGATTGAAGTGTATGATTGCGATTTTTCTGTTGATTGTTTATCAATATACGACTCAATTTTTTGCTCAGTCAAGGAAAAATATTTTATTTATCTCAGATATGTCATCCAGAAATATCAGTTTTTGATTTCAAATTTTGATTAAAAAATTGCGCTAAATATAAAAATATCACGGGCACGAGTGTCAGTCAGTAGAACGAAGAGTTTTCTAACTCCAATTTCTCGTACTTCGCAGATATTGTAGACCTATAATCTCTTTGATACAGTTATTCATGAGGTCAATCACTTTATTAGAATACTCATGCTGCGCATATCATAAAAATCAGGCATTATCAATCAGGATTGTTCAATCGAAAAGATAGTATAGTCCTTTGCTAAAGTCGAGTAAAAAAGATAGAAAAAACAATTAGCTATAACGATAGTATTGATGCCTTCGGAAAGACCATTTGCAGTTTCGACCAGATACGAGCTCGATGGTCCTCGATTTGCATTGCGCAACGAACAAGACTTGCCTATTACCGCGCGCACCATTACCCACTACACTCTGTCGACCATACATAATCTGACTTGCTCCATTACATCACTGATAAAATCACACTAATTGATCCCGAAGCGTGATAAAACTCCGCGTTTGCGCGTTAGTCGCGTGACGCTAGATTCGGACCGTACCTCGTCTGTCACCAACTTACATCACAAACACGGCGAGCCTTTTATCCGCGCATACGTGACTACAATTCAGATGAAACTGATCTCTCCATCCAGTTATTAAACTGTTACAAATTTGATCTGTAAAGCAATTAATCAAGCGCGGCTATAAAAATGAATAGCATTTGCGGATGAGTAACGTGTTATACGAGTAGATACGTAGTCTTAATGCATCCGTTTCCTACCAGTTTTAGCGTGCAATATATCACGTGAATGGACAATATTTTATTACCCTGTATTTTCATTGTAAGAATAGAAAGTTGCAATTCGTTAATTCTATTGTCTGGAGCAAATGGTAAGAGCATTGTGCGCGTAAATTCAACTTGAGCAGTCATTGTGATCAAAACTTGACAGGAACCATGTTGACGGCTTTGAACAAACATTAATTATATCCATGAGCGGACACTGGTTTTATTGTTAATAATTGTGTTTTATTTATTGTGAAATGGTAGTTTAAATCAATGTTACGATGATATGGAGGGTGACATGTTTCTGAAAGCACAACCTATTCAATTGGTTTTTATATTCAGATGTTACAAAACCATTTGACATTTTCAAGTATTACTACAGAAGAGTTCTCTAAGTATTCCTTGGGTAGTACTTTCTAAGTATTTCTTTTACATTTCTTTCACCATTTTCTTTATAGTAAAGGCTTATCTTTAATCGTTGAATAGTTAATGAAAGTACGTTAGGACATTTGATTTAAGGTATCAGATGATTTGATGAATGATTTTTCAAGCATACACCTAATGTACCCATTCCACTGCTTAAACAATGTAATATTCTTCGTGCGTAAGGAAATAACGAAACTAGCCGTTAACACGGAAAAAAAATTTACATTAGATCATTTCTTAAATATTTTTGACAACATACTAAGGCTGTATTATGACGTCGCACTTTCAATCTCACTTCCAAATAATTCTGAGTGTAATATGATACTGTTTCGTATAAGTAGATGCTTCAAAACATATTATACTTATGATTTCCAAATGAATTTTCTGCATTGGTTTCGGCTATATTTCGCTAAATTGTAGCATATTCCTTAAATTCGGTAAAAAATAAAATTAATGAAGTATTTAAATCAAACTTGTTACAATATAACGAAAATACAAATAAACAATAACTGGTTAAAACAGTTATTTATGATTTATTCATAATCTTTTCGAGTTTTATCTTTATTCTACTTTTTATTTTACCTATTTTATGTTAATTGTAGCTTTGTTTTTTACCCACAACGTGTCAGTCCAATATTATTGCCACTTTTATTTAAAAAATCTGAGATTCATGTCCAAAATTTAATTAGAAACATTTTCTCCTTTGTTTTCCGGTACATCCCTTGTCTTTTCTTCAAATTTTGTTCCTTCCAGTTCAAAGTGGTGCTGCCTCCGGGGTGTGTACTTTCAACACATTTTAAGCAGTCAGAAATTGAACTTAGTAGAAAGGCCATGAATATTCAATGCTATATTGACAGTAAAACACCTTTTCAGAGAGCGCGGTAAACTTTAATGAAACACTTGACTCGGGGCCATTAACGGGCTTAAGTCGTCGCGTTGAGGTGCGGGCTGGGCATCTGGAACATTGCACTTGCTCTGCGATGTTGCAAGTGCCGATTAACACCAACGGCGTGCCGCGTGTCTGCCAGACGGATGATTTGGTCACGACATTTTTAAACTTTAATATGGCTGCGTTAATCTTATACATCTGGTGTGTTTGTATATATCTAGTGTTTGTATGTATATGTAAAATAATTCATTAACTAATTCATAAAATTAATAAATATCATTATATATAAATACAAGTTACGTATTTTAGATGACATAATACAATATTTACAAATTATATAATACAAATACAAGCTTCAAAAACACGACGGAAAACGAAAAACATCCACACCATAAAAATCAGCTAAAAATATAAATATTAAATTAAAGCAGTATACATTACAAAATATTTAATAAACTAAATTTTATAATTATTTTTTCGAAGAATTTCTGAAGATATAAATAAACAAATTTTAAAGAGCTAAATATTACATGTTAACTTAATAGTCGCATCTAATAAATATTGACTATATAAATATTGTGCAGCATAATGTATTAACCTTTCTATTTATAATTCTTACAAAACATCTTCATTCAATATCTGAAAATCATATGAAATACGAAGATTCCCTTTAATGCAACTAACAGTTGCTCTTATAAGTTATTTACCTGACAAACATTAATCTAACGTAGTAATACTGAAGTATTGACTAAATATTTCATAGATTTATAACATTCACATTTTTAGAGAGTATTTCGTTTTAAATATCGTTCTCAAATCTCTAGAGATATAGAAGATATAGAGATATGGCTAAATTTGTATGTCACAAAATATAATTAACTGGAATGTTTTAGAAGAATGTCATTTTTCCTGTTTCCTTGGCAAATACTGTCTCGTCCACTTGTGTTTTGTGTTGTGTTGTCTCACTTGTGGCCTCCTACGATGCCAGTCTCTACGTGTATCTTAAGAGACGTGCTGGTGGCTGCGTCGTGTATCCTCCATACATTTACATGCAAATTGAATAAAGGCTGGGGGTGGCGGGTGGTTTCGGGGAGTGGCTTTTCGAGACAAAGATGAAGGACTACGCAGGATGCGAAGAGAATGGGAAGGAAGACCTTGTGAACGAGTGGTGAAATGATTTTCAGAGACAGATGCGGTCTCAGTCACTCACTCTCAAACTACGGCGTCGTGTTTCGGGAATTTCACAGAAATGAAAAACAAAAATATGCAAGATATGTTTGAAACAATGTCACAAATAATATTTTAAATTTTATTTCAAAAGTATAAAATTGTATAATGCTGGAATTCTCTTTTGGTGTATTATTGATGTTGTGATAAACATATCTAATTTCTCAGACTTTTGTTGTTCTAACTATTCTATTGTTTAAAACAGTAGAACCCCATCAAACGTGTTTTACTTCATGTTCACTTTCGGTGTTATTGATGATTCAGTAATTCTTATTGCAATCCAAGACTGGATTCCATTAACACTCCAACACAAAGTTGTTTAAACAATCCATAACGTATTTTCGTGATATTTAGTTTTTTAACTTGGTATTATTAATCTTGAATTGGTTACTTGTTGATAGCAGTCAGTGGATACGCCTGGAAAGTAAAAAATCAACTAATTCAAATCATGATTCACTATCGCTCTCTTTTCCATAATTGTCAAAAATTGAAAGCACTCATTGAAAATCTTGAGTGTGAATAATAATTATTAGTTTTCATTATTTACAAATTTTGTATTTTATACATCAAGAATATTGCATATTTTGTCTTTCAACAGGTATTTCTTCTGTTTACGACGGATAGTTCCGAAAATAATTGTTTTCGAATTTCCATGGAAGTTAGAAACTTAGGATAACTTTTGGAGAGACTCTATTCAGTTTCTCCTCGAAAAATCTCGATTAGCCACCTTCCATCGCCTGCCACTGTTTCAGCTCTATATATTGCATTTCTGGAAACCTCGAAGAATTCATTACAGTGCAGCGAGAATCCGAAGAGGTCCAAGGAGACCATTCCCTCGCGATACTCTCCAGTGACGTCCACTGAGGAATGCGTCCCAAGTATTCCTCTGGAAGAGCATCCCATCGACGCATGGTTACTTCGGGTGTCCGAGAGAGGGATGGCATCTATCGGTCTGCGTCCGCGTCCTTGAGCTTCAACGTACTTCTCTCCTTTTCTTTACTTAAGCACTTCCTCTCTCCCTCAGAAGATTCGACAGACAATACCCATTAGAAGTTGTCTTGCAATTATTTCGAGAAAGATTTCTTAGTCGCCTCTTTTCGTAGCTTTTCAAATAGGCCATCATCGGCCGACGTCTTTCTTCACGAGAGAGAGAATCGAGGATTTTTACGAGACTTCCGACTGTTTCTCCTTCGTTTCCACCATCGACTCTGTCTTCTTCCCCTTCCCATCTCGTTCTCTTCCTCTCTTGCGCGGTCGGACAGCATAAACACGCGAAGCTTCAAGGGTTGCGGACGCCATATCCTCATAGGCCGTTGTCCCTCCGCTGCACGTCCGTGCTGGGAAGCGATCTCAACATCACCACCCAACCCCCTCCCTCAGGCGTCGCCGTTCCTCTATGCTCTGTGAACACCCGGAGGCATCGTTCGCGACGTCAACGTTTTCCTTTTGTGAGAGAACGCTCCAGACTTCTTATCGTCTGAGATTCCCACGTTTATCTTATTTTCTCTCGGATTCATCCTTCTTCCTTTTTCGGTATCGTGTTCTCGAGTCTCTTTCGCCTTCTCAATCTTGGTTTTTATACATCTATATAAAAAAACTTTCTTATTTTTTCTTTCATATTTCATTTCCCAAGTGGAGCAAGGTCGTCATAAAGAGTGCATCGAAAGCCTTTTTTTATGCCACGTGGAAAATGACACTCTTCGTCTCGATCGCAGGAAAAAATACGGCCAGCCATATAATCAGAAGGTTTTGTTGCTTTCTTACTCTTAAATTAAATTTTTTGTAGTAATATGGTTTCTGAAGCAATAAGGATTTTGTTGAGCTTTTAAGACATAAAATCTCTAGTGGAATGAGATATTAACACAATGTGTGATCCGAGCTTCTTGAAGAATTAATTAAGCGATTTAGAAAACTATGAGATACGGAAAGACTGATATTTAAGAAAATTATTTTCAAATTGATCATTGTTTTTGTAGTTTGTATTTGTTTCGAGTTTTTGGGGGGATACAATTGGGAACATTTCTGCTCGACGCACTTGGAAAAAGGGAACGCGTAAATGTGGGACAAACTGTAGTGTTTCATTGCCGCTTTTTGGTGAGAGATTCAAACCGTTTGTCAGAAACAATCTGGCTCAAATCTTAATTGATACGGATGTCCTGCTGGCAGCGTGTATTCTGTAGATAGCAGGTATAGTCATTTGAGTTTTTAAAACGGGCTTCTCCACTCCTTCCCTCCGTGACTGGAGCGCACAATACCAATCAGCGGCTATTGCTGAGTACAAAATATTGCGCAGTCGTCCTTTACGAAGAGATAAACTTTTCATTGTCACGCGGTCAAAAAAGGATTTTCTCTCGTCTGTATTTCTCCCGTACAGAGAGCGCTCGGCCCTACTGCTGCGCCTGGTATTATTTACTGTCCGGCTTTATGGTCAAGAGAGAAGCAAGCACGAAGGGGAGTTCGCATAGGGGAAAGAGGGAGGTGGTGAGGCCGTTGCGACAGCCATGTTTTTATTGCGCAAAGCTTGAAGCGTTTGTCATTTGCGGCTGACGCGGGTCGCCGGCGGCGGCGGCGGTGGAGATGCGCGCGTCGGCCATATTGGCATACAAGTGACAGTGCTCAATCAATACAGAGTCCTCTTGCCGACAGGGCGCACTGTGCTAGTGTTAGTGTCCGCTGTCGGTGGAGGCGGGGGTGGCGGTCGTGACTGCGAACGGTGTCCCCTCCACCCCCTTGGGCGCGCGCCGCCACCGTCGCCGATGCAGCCGCACCCCAGCACCCCATTTGTCTTGCCAGCTGGCTGAGCATATGGTGACAACAAGCCTAGCGTTTTCGCCACCCTCCTCGGGACAGCGTCATGTGAGAAATCGTCTCACGTCTCGTCTTAGATTGTTGATGGAGCAAGAGAGAATATAGGACCGTCGGGAAAAAAACTGCTTTTGAATTTGCTTCTCCCTCGCAATGACTCAAATATATACTGTCGCCTGTGATTCTCAAGTATTCATCATGTTTATGATTGACCTATGTTCTCTATATAGTGTTCGTTTTAATCTATTTTTTCCTTTTATGATTGTTTTATTTGTTAATAAATGTTTGGCCGTCTTTGTTTTAAATTTCCCCATTTTATTGTCATTTTAGAATATTGAATATCATTGAATGTTCGCAAATATTGTATAATACCATTCTTGAAAATATAGAAATAATACATGACATAATTACGTAATTATCAACATATATCGGATTAGTCGCAAAATAATGTGTCCAACAATTTTAATAATTTTGTAATCAAATTCTTAAAATTATCTTTAAAATCTGATTTCGATAAAAATATTCAAAGAAATATTTTGGTAGAAAAGTATAATGTTAAGGTTTAGAGAAGAGTATTTTGGTAATTGCGAAGGCAATAACTTTAACGATCAACTTGAATCTAAGAACAGCACTATAATTTCTGACATTTGTTTGATAATGTTGTTTCAAAAAACAAATCCTCGACAATGGTTTTAATAAAATAAATATGTGATGACAGATCAAAATTACAGCCTAAGAGAAAGTGATACGCCGCAACAGGCTCACAAATTACTAGCAAATTGTAATCGCATAAAAACAATTCACTGTCACACACCGACTACAAAACAGAGGAGCAAACCTTCGCGAACTCCGAGTTAGTAAGAGCAAATAGCTGTGGTCGCTTAGAAAAATACTTACACCGCAACCTCTCAGCTTTAATCATGAGTATATGAACACCCACGCGTTGCATATGCAGGCTTCAATAGTGGATGACAAGTGCGGGGACTGGCTATTGTTAAACAGGGGGCGGCGTAGGACTGCCGGGAGAAAATGACCACAACACTGAGAAATCTGTATACAGACCTGGAGCAAAACAGAGTGCAGTAGGGTTAGTGGTGGTACGATTTACATTTAAAAAGAGAATTATAACTGAACACACTGCATAAATAGAGGAACCGTATTTACATATCTTATATATATTGTACGACCTTACGTGAACTGTTTTTATCGTGATAGTTTCTTTTACTCACCGTTTTAACTCTTGATTTGGGCCTTCATCGTGTGTAACAAATAGAAACAACAAATAGTATTACAGCCACATAACAAACGTGATACAAATGTAAATGATAATACAAAATATATTTTCAAAACCACAGAAATCATATTAAAATGTTATAAAATATGATTGTAAATAGTCAATATTTTCCCGTATTTGCATGTAAATAACTCTTAATTCCTATTTTTCACTGTGACTTAATACTGTGATTATTAGAATAATTAGAACCACGATTTATTCTAGTGGAAGTTGATGATCAGGTTAGTGGAGACATGATGCAGAGTTAATGGGACAACATTCGGTTGCAGTGTGGCTGTGGGACACGCAAGTCACGTGGGAGAAGGGACAATGTATTTTACTGATGACTCACATTTGACGCCTTTACGCTTAATAGTCAACTTCAACCACAAAACGTTCCACTCGTTGAATGCATTTTGTCCAGAGCGCATGGTGACGTGGGCATTATAGAAAATCGTGTATTTTCTCTTTTTTCATGACGAGTAGTCCACATGTAATCATTAGATGTTCATAAACAAAAGATTTTTACGATCCAATTTGTTTTCGTTTGTATGAAAGAGACAGGCTATTGTCTAATTCTCTGTATATAGAATTATTGCACAAATTCATAAAAATGAAGAATAAAATATTTTTATTTTTTATTTTATTTTTACATACGTTATTGAGTATTTTTATACACATGATTTTTTTATCTACGACTCCACAAAAATGAAACATATGTTAATAAAAGTATCTGTTCTACCATTATATCGATAAATATTATTTGAAGGACGTGAAGGCAGTACCACGTAAATGGAAGTGTTCAGGAATAAAATATGTTAATACATATAGAACATCAGCCACTTTATACTTGATTAGTATGTTCTACACGAAAAGGACGTGGTTTATAGTCATGTTTATGAGCGACATATCACACTACATCGTCATTTCGTTTATATCACCACGTTTGTCGATTGCTTTTTATAATAATCTATATTTTACCATTTTCGTTGGTTACCATATTATGTGGCCGAGCTCTTTAAGTGCAGACAATGTATTCACGAAGAATATTGTCGGTTTCTTGATGGGGATTAAATACTTTTATTCATTTCCGCAAAAAGCTCCGAATTCTCTTTAAGTATTCAAAGCAGATTAATAACATGTTAACAGACTGTTAACATGTTATTAATCGTAGTAAACCTTTATTATTTTAGGGGTGAAGTAAAACTTATAATTTTATTTTATTAAATTCTTACAATCTAGGTTGAATTTGATTTTTAGAGACAGATTTTTGCTGCAAATTAAATGATTCGAAGATAAATATGAGCGTATGTGTACTCAAAACTCGAGTGTGCATTGCAGATTATGAATTTGTTTGATATTCAAAATACGAAATTCTGAATCCCACACCTCAAAGACGACGTCGACATCTTGCGTAGATTAACCTCTACCAAACTTGTGAGACGATGGCTTCGAAATATCTCGTCTTCTCTGTGATCTGCTCTCAGCAACAGCCGTTGGAGGTGAATCGAAGACGGCGACGGAACGGGAAGAGCACAGTGAAGGATAGTAAGGAAGGGTAGGTGAAAATGGGGAGGTGCCTGAAGAGCGGAGAACGGCGTGCCGCGCGTCGACCCGTACCTTGTCGTGAGCACTGACGCCGCCTCGAAGATGCCGCCGCACCCCGTCCCACCCTCACAACTACGTCTTCGTCTCTCGAACTCTTCTTAACGCAGTTCTAACCTCACACCCTTCTCCTCAGTTCCTCGTTCTGTTCTTCCGCACTTCCCCGCTTCGTCGGATGTGTCCCCTTTCACCATTTCTTAACGTGCTGCGTTCTTCACCATTCACCAGCAACCCCAGTACACTCATGCAACTTTAATGCTTCTGTGACCCATTATCTACCTAAGAAAGCTTTAACTCTTTTACCTAGTTCATGGTCATCTCTCTAAAGTTGCTGCACTTGCCCTGTAATACACGCGTAAGTTCTTATAACTCTTCCCTGCAGCATCCCATCTTGCTCATACCTCTCCATCGTCTCGCACTTCTCGTATCACTTGGGGGAATCTCTCCACCGCGTTCCAGTTTACTGCAACAGATCGCATTACAGATATTCCATCGCCTTCAGCTCGGTATTATCTTCATATTGATACCTGCGAAGACGCAGCATCGCCGTCGGCAACGCGAGGACTGGGGACGGGCGGGTGTCATGGAGGCGGTGTACGAGGACGCCTGAGGAGGGAGGGCGAGCTTTGTTCCGTTAGGAGGCTGCTTCGAAGGAGCGCGTTCCATTCGAGCTGCGAAGATGGATGGAGCCAATTTTGACTCGAGTTGCTCAGCGTGAACAATATCACCTGCAACGCTTAGATGGCTTGTGTGTTTCAAAATGTCGACCGCTTGGTATGTCTTAATAAACTCCACAAATACCTGTTATGTTTTTATCTCTGCCCTTTGTGTTGAAATGTGAAAAAAAGGATGGACGGAAATGCAGGTGAATATGTAACATTCCAGTTACAGAATTGAAGCGACTCGTTTTGCGAATACATAATAATGAAACAAAACAGATGGTTCAAATTGATGCATATGCACATTTGTCACACCATAAATTTAAACCTGGAATAAAATTCATTCGTTAAAGAATTAAAATACCCTTTGTTTACCGTGTCTGTATGGTAGTCTGTGATTAATTGTGATTTCGAAAATTGAACTATATTGTATTATTCAGTTTTGTTTACGAGTTTCAACAGGAAATTGAACTCTGAAACAAATAAATTAAGTTGAATTTCTATTTTCAAGTATTTTGGCTGAAGCAAATTGATGTTGAAATGCACAAAACATTTTTTTTCCTTCAGAAAATTTACGATGAACACTTTTGTATTTCGGAAGTAAATTTTATATTGTTTACATTCGTACTATGTTAATGAAAAAATCTGCTTCAGTACAAATTAAGTGTGCGCTAACGAGTTTCCAATATATTTTTCTTCCATAATGCTTCAAAAGTAAAGTGGCTTGCAAGAAAATAATACTCCATAAACTTCCTTGGTGGAAAACCGCAAATTGAATCGGTCTCACGTATGCCATTGTTGATCATTCTTACATTTTATTGACATTATTCACACTTTGATGGTTTGTTATTATTTTTATATGCCATTGTTTATTTCTATATGTAGTTAATGTGTTTTCCTCTTTGTTACCAAGATAAAATTTACGGCGGTGGTTCAGTTCAGCGGCAGCGGTAGTCTAGTGGTAGCGTCTTTGCTTTCAAAATTCCGCTCTTTAGTTATGCTTGGATCCGGTCGAACCCAAGTGTCCGGTTGAACTAGTTGATGTTCCGTACGAACATACCGTAATTTCACCCACTTATGGATAGGTTTTCGTAAAATGATATCATAATCATCTATTGTCATGCAAACCACCCGTGTCCGTAAAATGTCTGCTCGGTTGAAAATGTGGAAGTGGTCCAAAAATTAATTACCAAATTTGAAAGGGAAGAACAACATAAACGCATAGATAGTCTCATTTCACCCCCTTAAGGACATATGTTCGTAAAATGGAACCATAATCATCTATTTTCATGCAACTCACGCATGGCTGTAAAATATCAGTTCTATCGAAAATTTGTAAGTGGCCGAAAAATCAAATTCGAAATTTGAAACGGAAGGAGAAAATATACATACGAACAAAGCAAGTTAAATAAAACCTTTTTATTTTTTTATTTAAAAGAAAATTAAATTTATTTGATTTTTAAATTTGTATGTTAAGAAACATTGATATCATAAAGATGCGATACATCATTATATCTTTAGACCAACTCTTCATTTGTAACAATAAGTAAATAAACACATGCAGTTAATCAGAATATGATGGGATTTCTTGGGAGGAGGACTGACAGCTGGTTTGTGTTAGATTTCTGTGATATAATTTTCCGTAATTTATTCGGTTTCTCTTGATGAACGTTGATCCTAATTTTAAAGATCATGCATCCACAGTAATCTTCTTCACCTACATGAGCACTTGAGTGTATACATCAAATGTAATGAAATCAAATATAGATTGAAAAACAGATTCTTGCATATAAACAATATAAATTATTTAACTATGACGACGTTTTGTTGACGCAAGTTCTTCTAATGTTTGTTAAGTATTGTATTATGGTGTGTGGTTGTTTTATGAATTGTTCTGTTGATGCAAGATAGTAATATCTTGGAATTACAGGTGGGGTGCAACCAATGAAGTGATGTTATGTTATGTGATTAAAAGTTAATAGACCGTGAGGAGGACATTGTTCGTTAGTAAACCGGAGGTGTAGCTAAATAAACGCAAAAATCTGTTTTTCAATCTATTACCATGGTAAAACATCCCTCTCTCAAATATTAATTATAATATTTCAAATACGAGATCAATTTGATTTACTTTCAATCTTATAAATAATTTTTTATTTCCTCTATAGTCTCCTTCTTGCCAATGGTTGTTACTGAACATACTTTTATGATTTGTCGATCTTTGATGGATAAGTTATAGATTGAAATAAATATATCTGAAATTTCATTTACTTCTCTCCAATCCAAACGCTTTCACTTTGAATACTGGTCTTAAGTGACGAATGCCAAACATGTAGGAGCCTGAAAATGGTGTTCGCGCTGAAATCTTTGCATCGTATTTTCGAATTCCAGCCGTACGGATAAACAAAATCGAAGTAGGAGAGCGAGTGAAGAGGTGTTATTTACGAAAACCAACGATAAACGCCATGCATCGCTATGGGGGTGGTAACGTGAGAAAAGTGGGTAAAGCAACTTGCAGCAAAGAGAAAAGAAAAACAAGGCCGCGGGCAGAAGAGCGACATTAAACAGCCCGAAATTGCTTCTGAGACTGCGTACACGCTGAATCCTCAAATCGCAATTCCGAGCAGGCATTTCTTCTTTCTCTGCTTTTACGTCATACCTTTCCATGCCTCTATCTTTCTCCAATTCTGTTCTCTCACATAAAACATGGAAATACAGCGTTGACACTGGAACACTTTTAAGTAAGGAGGGAAATTCGCGAAGTACAAAAGGAAGACGAGGAGAGAGAATAAGTGAGATTTGGAGTGAGGTTGTTCTTCGGAAGGATGCAAACCGAGAACGGAACCTTTTTAATAATGGAAGGGTGGCCGTTCTGATGTGTTATATCTAACAGACCTCTGAGAGGAATATTTCCTTCTTTAAAAGTTAAGTGCATCGGCTGGAAAATGGAGGGGTGAGGAAACTTGAGTGCAGAGAGAGGGAAATCTAAATGAAGGTTAGAGACTGTTGAAAGACATCAATGTTTCAATACAATAAAATCATTTTTTTATCCAATATTTTTATACAAATATTTTCCTACCTGTCATAAATGAGGTCAGTTCTTCTTAGTATTAATAAAGTTAACATTTCAACTAAATATACGAACTTCATTATGATCTAAATAACTTAGAAATAATTGCCTTAGGAGCATTGTCACAGCAGGACTGATAGTGCTAGACGTGAAATTACTCGTGTTTGACAAAAATATACCTTGTTGCTGTACCCTCTGCAAACTAAATTATGCGCCTTTTTATTTTCAATATATTTCTTATGTTCTATCCTTTGTGTTAAGTATTCATATTTAATATTTTGTGTTTTTAATATATCATTTTTCAAGACGGCGAATCTCTGTGACAAAAACGTTGTTCGTAGCACCATATATTTGGTCTCCGCTAAGACGTGCTTAATGAAGCTGTTGGGGTCCGGGACCGCTTGCGAAGCTTGTATCGGAAAACCCAGGCGCGCGTCACTGCCTACCCGATACCGCATAGGCGTTGCACTACCATGTCCCTCCTTTCCCCCCATCAGTACATCCACAATTCGGCGGCGCGTGAACGCCTCGCGCGCGCAGAGGGCGGGTGCTAAGGCATTTGTGAGAACGTCTGCGGCAAGCTTGTGGCCAGAGGCGCTGCCGAGCGCCGTGCCGACGCGCTCTAGGCCTTTGGGCGGAGACCGGGCGAGGCAGGACATTGCGGTTATTACGAACCAAACTTTTAGGCTTAACTCTAATCTGACGGACTTTTAGACAGGATTAAGGAAAAGTCGACCCCCGTTGGTGGAGTAGCCCCTCCCCCATTTCTCTCTACCCAGATGCCTCTTCTCGTAGCTTCTGGCAACCTCACCACTCTGTGACTGCACCCTGCCCTCCTTCCGCTCCTCTTTTCGCCCAAGACCTCCTCTGCTGCCCTCTTCCCATGCCTCAAGTACTTCACTCCTTCCCTCCCTTATCCTTCTTCACGCTCCCTCAACTATATTTTATTTACAATAAGCTCATTCGCCGAGGTTCCGTCACGTAGTGTTGTTCAAAGTTTATTTTTTGTCCGTCCGACGAGAGAATGCAGCTCCCAGAATTACTGGCTGTGTAATTGATTTCGTAGTTAGAATGACGTAGCGAGGGTACTTGGAGGTGGAGTAAATAACGAGCTTAGTTTCCACGTGAATTAGTCGCGAGTTCGCGATGTGACGAGTTTAGTTTTGTTTTAATTTTCGCCACTGGAATTTATGTTCAATTTTACTTCGATAACAGAACGGAAATGTTGAAAGTTCGCACTTCGCAATTGGTAAAATGTGTGAAGTTGATTGGGATTACCAGCGTATTGATATTTAATTACTTATTTGAATTGAGTTTTACAAATTGTTCGTTTTCAATTTCACTGCCTAGTTTCATTGTATTGTTTCGTTTCCTGGAAATCCGAAAGTTCCAAGAGGTTGGTTATTTTTGTGTATGTATAATTTTATGGTCTAAAATATTAATTCCATTTTCTCCATTGTTTCTTTATAAATAATTGTATTTCTTAATATATTTGTCTTACTTGAGTAATATTGCTAAAATTTCCGCAAAAAAGATATAGTAAGATAATCGTTCCATTTACAATAGTGCACGAGATCTGCACCTCTCAATGTGACACGATCGTGCATCAAATACGTCCTATCAATTTGCTGGCCCATCCGAGAGAACGAGGCGTAATGAATCCCTAAAATATTACTGGTAGGACAGTGAGTGGAGGCGATGTAGCTGCCTAGCGTTGCTCCGAATGGTGACGACGGGGGTGGCGACTGCAGGGGAACATTACAGTTAAAAGCAGTGTGGCAGCGGGGAAGAGGGTCTCACTGGGGCTGTCGCACCGGTGTCCTGGAATCAATTAGGTCCCTGGGGCCGGGTCCCGTGCGCTGACGCGGTAGCATCGAGGGGGCGGGAGAGGCGGCGCGGTGGCACAGTGGTGACGGGAGTGGCCCGGCTCTCCCACGGGGCCTCACCGTCCGGACCAACAGCTCCCCGCTGTCTACACCCTTTGTGCATGTTAATGAGATCGGTGATCAAGATAATGGAGAAGTGAAAACAAACGCTAGGGTCCGGGTCGAGAGCGAACGGGTAGGGACGTTGCGGGTTCAATCCCCGCTCGCGGCATCGTTAATTATGTTCCCTCGCTATTCTTTGTCTCCACCCCCGTCTGATGGTGCCTCGCAATCCCTTCCTCACTGTGGCATTGTGCGTGGGGAAGAGCGCACCGCCACCGCTACATGAATTCTGAACGCTTGTCGGCCTATTTCTCCATTCTGACACTCCCGAGGCCGCGCTGCGAAAGGATCAGCGCTGCTTTTCAGACGACGTGTCGTCGATTATGAGTAGTGCTTCAATACAATGCTTCTTGCTTCACTCAATGGGACGCTGCACATCAAACAGAAGACGACTTTTGTGGTCCCAATTGGCATGCAATTTTGATGTAGCGTCGACTACTGAATCGAAATGCCGGAGTGTTATTAAATAGCTTAGATTGTATGCATTATTCACGATTTTCTCAATTGTAAAATATTTTCGTATATTTCAAGAATTATTATTTTTACACTTTTTGTTACATCTAGCGTCAGAAAACATTTTTATGTGTGGTGTTTCGGGTATTCTTTTCCTAACGAGTTTTACAGAAAATTCTGTTCTTGTAATATTAAGTTGAGATGAAGGAGAACAAAATATTACTACATTGTTTTCTCCCTTGTATTAAAGAAAGTATATTAAAACGTACGAATATTTTCTCTTCTCATTACAACTGAGCTGTCATGCATTTTAATCTGACCGCCATTCTAATTCGCTGTGCCACCGAATTCTCATGGTAAGGAGAGTGAGTGCGTCGGCTGTGGAAGCAGTGAAACCACGAGGACACGTCCTCCTCCGTATGACTTTCAATTGCGGCTGGAGGACCAACGGCAGTGAAAGTGAATGGTCCGGAGAGGAGTGGTCAGTTCGCGTTCACTAGCACTTGGTGTTCGGCCATCGCGGCGACGGGAGATTCGGAAGTCCGTTTATTACATGGCGTCCGAGGCATGACGCGTGACTGAAGGCAATGGGTAGACGCTGCTGTTACATTCGGCGGTCGAGGGGAGATGGTTGTAAGAGGTGATTTTAGTGACAGATGGCACAGTGGTATTAATATAGTCCGGATCCTGGAGACTCGATGACGGCGAAGATGGATCTGAAACGTTAAACTTATGTAACAGCTACTTTTTTCATTGATTCTTCCAGAATAAGAGGTTCATTTTATTTTCTGAAATTGGTTGAATAAAGGCATAAAAAAGGGTGTATTGTTGTAACTTTCAGTCTTTGTATGAGATCTTTCCCATTGATATATGACTACAGTTGCAAGAAGGATACAAACAATCAATAGTTTGAGGCTCTGATTTTGTATTTATTATTAATTTTTGATAGTGTAATTTCAGTTCTTGATACCTGCTGTTCCTCATAATTACTAGATTGATTCGAATGAAAAATGATGTATCTATGGTGAGGTAGATAGTCCTTAGTAGGGGTTTAAATACTGAAGAATAGTACAAGCGAAAATGAAGATGGTTATATTTACAGTGTCAAATGTATAATTGTTCATTATTAAAGTTGACACAGGTTGTTGGTGAAAATTGACATAAGCTTAAGTCGTGGTTGTTGATGACAGATAGAACAGCCACTGGTAGCAGCGGTGTGGCGCCTGATGGTGCGGGTGTAAAGCGAGTATCTCTGCAAGGGGTCTAGGCGTCGAGAGTCTGCATTAAAAAGCCCCTCGTTGCAGCCGCACTCTCCGAGCAGCAGCTGGAGCTGAATGTTTCGGACGTGATGGCGGTTCCACGCGGGTGCCTGCTTGTGGCACTTCGCTCGCCTGCCTCCTCTCACTCCCACTTCTTTGTCTAACACTCGATCCTTTTTTCCTCCCTATTTTCTGTTTTTGAATTTCACAACAAAAGAAAACAAACGAAAGAAAATAAATACGACAGACTCACACCCGTGTTTCGAAAAAAATAATTCAATCAACCAGTGTAAGCAAAATTATTGCACATTATATCTCATACATGGTTATAATTGTTAATAATAAAGTTGAAAATTAAAATAGTTACAAAAAGATATATTTTACATCTTTACGGTCATTTCTATCGTACTCTTTTCATTAAAGTCTCTACCAGAATAATTAAACAAAATAGTACAAGAAAATCGACTTATAAAATCGTGACCGAATTTGGAATCAAATTCTACAAGTTTCACTTTTTGAGAGGTAACATAAACTTCCGAAATATCCCTCATTTCACAAAACGGTCGCTTCCTCAAAAATAAATACTTCATATAAAAAATACAACACCTTAGACGTATGTTCCATAATCTACCCCAGTAAACATAGTACACATTCCTAGAAGACTCAGAAAACGCAACCATCTTTTAACAACCCCATCTGTAACGACTCGCATCCAGTTTCCCTTTCACTTGAGCACAGTAAACAAATTCAGAAATTTCAACTTCTTCGACACAGAAGATAAACTACATACAAACCACGCGTTGTCAACATCTAAAAAATACTTTTTCGGTATCAGGGATTCGCGGAACGAATTTTTCTGTACAAATCTCGCAACCGAAAATTTTCACGTTTTCACAACTTTCCATATACTAGGTGCATGAGAGAACAGAATGAAATATCCAAACTGTATTCGTTAAGGAACGTATTCCTTTTGCAATAAATATTTAACAGGTTTGTTCTTTAGAAAAATAATGCTCTTCATATGTTTCGATAGAGTCATTTGTTTTTCATTTTTGTTATTTTGTGTATTATGTTATATAATTATTTTTGTTATTTCCTTTGTTTCTGGTTATATGAATTGAGTCGAGTTGAGTCCTCATTGTTTTTTATTTTATGACACCCATGATCCGTTTGGCATTCCGCAGCATTCATATTCTGTGCAACAAATACTAGTAAGTAAAATTATGTTTTATATACACAAGGATTCACGATTGAGAGTTTATAATATACGTTTTGCGTGAAAAATTGATTCTTAAAATAAAAATGTATATAGTTTTTAATTCAAGACATAAAAAATGTCCCCCAAAATATATGAGACGCTAATTTATCAGGAGCTATTTTCATAGGATATTTTTCAGTTTGAAATATGCTTTGTTCTAAAAAGTGTCCTCGTAATCATTAGTTATTTTGTAATAAAAAGTACGGTTATAAATTGTGTGAAATGACATTTATGTATTTTCCGAATATTTTAGAGTAGTTATCATTAACTCTTATTAATTGAAATTGTCTACATTAATAATTCCGAACCAAGGCAATTAATTTTAGAGGTAGCTATTTAAAAAGGTGGATGCATTTGAGAACATTCTAGATTAATGAAAGCTAGTTTCACGTCGGACACCAGAATAAGGGGAAAGGAAATGAAATATATGAAGTGCTTGAAAAATGATAACTGGCATTCAGAGACAAACACAAAACTCATTAATTTGCGTTTTAATTCGTGGGTAAATATTTGACCGATGCTTAGCGACCCACCGCCAAAATAATCGCCTCAGGATTTCATGTTTGATGAGCAGGATTTGTTACCAAAATCGCTCGATGATGGTGGTGAACCACGAAAGGGCTTGGGTTGCAAAGGGTAGGCGTTTCATAGCGACCCTCTCCTCTCTCCTCTTATGACACGTTTTTGTGCTTCCGGCTGGTTTCCGAATTCCAAGTTTCGAACATGCATCTATGATGTACATAGTTTTAAAATAACTAAACAATAACAGTGCTCTAGATAGTTGTATGTCGAGTGAAATTTTTCAGGCCTATTTCTTCATAAAAAGATTTTTATCGGTAGATCATTATTTTCATCTGTTGTTATTTAGCAGGTCATTTTTCAATAATTAAAACACTTTACTTTACGTTTACAAAAGTAGAGCATTTTTATCAACAAATTATATATAATTCAAATTTTTGATATTCTTTCAAATCAAATTATGATTTGGTTTATTTCGTTTCTTAATACTAATATATGAAAATACTTGGCACATTCATTTGAAATTATCATAACTATGTGGTAATAATTACGAAAAGTAAATATAACAAATTGCTTATTAAATCTTAGTTATTTGCTTAAGTAGCAAAACTCACATATCTTTAATTGTTTACTACGAACGTTGAACATACTCTACCATATCTGTGTACTTCAGGTTTTGTTACACGGAAAAGAATATTTGTAAACTTCGGTTTCCCTAAAATGTTATTTGATATCTTTTGTAAATAACGAAAAATAAGTTTTTAAAAAAGATGATTTTTCGCGTTAAAATATTGTTTTTTATGTGTTCGCTCCTCGAAAAGATTTTATCTGTATAAAGAAATTCCGCATGGTTAGACTACTGTAGACGAAAGTGATATTTTTGTATTTTTTTTTCAAAAATATTCACAACTGTTTATCATTCAAGAGAGTGTCATAAAATCCTGCTTTACTTTTCTAGTACTTACAGTAATTAGTTTTAGATGTTTATTTATAATGTATACAAATTAATGATATTACGTGACTCCCCCACATGATGTGTCGTCAATGCACTTCACAGGAGCAACCGTCTTTCACGGTTTACGACACTGGCATGCCGTCGAGAATCGACTGAACTCCTTGATGAGCAAACACAGGTACATCTAGGGAGCGGCAGGTGCTGACATACACGGTAGGAGATGTGGGTCGACTCCCTATGCACTCCATCCTCCGCAAAGGGCCAGTGTATCTGATGATGCACCTGACACTGTCAGGAATTCAAATGCTTCGTCAACTCAACTACCCCCTTTTATGTAGTGGAACGGTGTTCGACACGGTTGGCTTATTTGTTTGTAATCCTTTTTTTGTTTTGTTTCAGGGCGTTACGTATAAACACTCAATAACTTTTAAAACATTAATGAACAATAGTAATGTGTAGAAATAAAACATGAAATAAAAGAAAATGTATAAAAGTTTGGAGTATGAGTATCTCAACATCATTTATAGAGTATTATCCAAAGTTAGACAAAAATATGCCCAATCATGGAAGTATCTTGCGTATTAACCAAAGCTATTTATCGAAAGATATGAAGTTTTTGGTGAATCCCACTCAATACTCGGCATAAATGAATCTTTTTATCATCACAATTCCAAAAAATAAAATAAAAACACCAATTTTCTCGTCACGTTAAAATTTGCAAACTTTACAAAATGGTGTCTTGGTGTTATAATAAATATTGATCCACTTCAAACCTAAAACAACGCGATTATTATTTTTCCTATACATTTTTTAATTTACTTTCTCTTAGAAATTATAAAATCCTGTAATGCTATAAATTTTAACCATGGTAATTGTTTGTAATACATTGAATATGATCGGAAAATAGAAATCGTTGCATATAACACACATCATTCTATTCAGAGTTATTAAATAAATTTCAAGCACGTTTCCAATGTATCTTGGGTTCTTAAATATGTTAATACGGTTTTGTATTCATTTATTGTCATAACAATATTTATCTTTTAATTTTAGTGAATAAGTACTAAAATTATTCTAATTTGTGTTTTACAACGAGTACCAAATTAAAGAATTTGAGAACAGAGCTTAATATTCTCAAAAAATCATCCAAAAACGAATTATGTTGAGGTTTTGTGTTGATTCTGTGGGTAAAATGTCATTTTATAAAAAAATACAATAAATTTACATTTTTCATTTCACCCATATTTTAAAACAATGACACTTATTGGACATTTTCTACCTGCAATTTTGTCATTTTCTATTTGTTTTTGTCTGATATTTTTTTAACTTATTAAAAACGAGACGGTTCATTTCTAATTTTAGATATGTTTGATTTAAATTAATATATCGTATTTACATGAAATGTCACATACGTGAAACGCATATTCCACAATGGTACCTGCCTCTGAAGCACTCTGTCCTGAAGTGTGTCCTCTGAAGCACTCTGTCTAATCAAGTAAAGAGGTCCGTTATACATGTTTCATGTCCCGCGAAAGACCGACGTTGCTAGATTACTTTCCCATCTTCATGTCATTCAGCGATCAATGTGATCCTCGCTCCAGGAGTACTATAATGTCTTGTCACACACAACGCGTTATATCGCGATATCGGACTGTTGTGTCCGGAGGTACTGTTCGTCCTCCACCTCCTCGTCTCTTGTCATGTCATTCGACTTGAACGTTGTCCATGTTATGAACCATCACCTTCTTCAACGAAGTATGAGTACTTCGGTCTGACACATTGGGTGCGTATGGAATCTTTGTATACAAACATTTTAGAACATTGGTTGTTATTCATGAATTCAAGTATCATTGAAATTGGTAATGGTATTTGCTTTTTATTGACAGTGGTAGTGTTTTAATTAATTTTGAGAGCATTATCGAAAGGATTTGGTGACACAAAATATACGTAAACCTGAAACATACAAAAAATTTAAACCTAGTTTTCCCCTCAACTTTACGACTGCATTTTATTGCCGAAGCCACAAACTCATCGCAATGATTTCAAAAAATGATGGGAATAGTCTACATTACAAAATATCTTGTCACACAATACTCGGGTCATACGCTTATGAAATTTGCGCCTATATTTCAAATTGTGTGAGCTCAGATTCCTGACTTTTCCAGGATACTCGAATTTATTCAAGAACTACTCATGTCTGTTCCAACTAGTATTCATCCCCAAAGGTTACTTCCTCCGACATCATGAATCACCATGGAGAAAGCCTCACTCTCGCTATCACCACCAGTGTCATCATCATCATCCCCGTCGTCACCTCCTGTGTCGCCTCGGCCTCAGGGCTGTTTGCTCACATCGTTCTGTATGGGATGAGTGGCCACGCTCGGTCTTGTTTTGAATGCACACTCTCTATAAATTAGCGTCTGCGTGTTTGAACGAAACAACAGAGCACGACGAGGGGATGACAGTTACTGGAGATAGGGGGTGAAGCGATGTGGGATGGGAGTCTGCATGGACTAGACACGGTGGTAGGAAGTGTCTAAGGGAACGGTACGTCAGCATACGAATCAGGGAGGGGCTACAAAGATAGTATGAGTTTTCGGTTCACCGCTTTTGGTACAAGGGATTAATTGCAAAGAAAATAGAGGAGGATGACACACAAACCGACAGAGTGGACGGGAGGGAAGCTGCGAGGGTGGAACCGTGCTTTGGGTCTGACGACACACTTAACATGCGCACATTTCCGCGGCCACCGCAAGCCTAACACGTTCGCAGGTAAACACGACGTCCCCCGTTCCGTGAGCGCCCCTCTGCCCGTGGCGCGACCACGCGTGCGCGGACGACACCTGGCCGGGACAAGCTTTGCGAAAACACGACCCACCCCTCCGTACACCCCATTCTCCTCTGTGGCACCCACGCTAAGCGTATCCCGTGCCGCGCGCGTTCGACCTCCTCCCGAACCTAAGACCCCATCCCGTATCGAGACCGCATTGAAGCTTCTACCACTCACTGGTGGCTGAAGTTGGAAGTTGAGAGAAGTTGAGGCGCTCTGCTGGAACGTCATCCTAACTTTATAATGGTTTCTTCATTTGATCGACCGCCTGTTTCTTCTTCTCCTCGAACGTTCTGCTTTGTCTTCTTAAATGTAATTTTAAAACGACTGGTAAATATTTGATTCACTAATGCCACGGCGTGTTTATGTTCTAAATAAAAAATGCCGAGAAGAAAGGAGGCCCCTTTTAATACTCATTTATATTTTATTTTTTCATTTTCCTCTCCTGAATATAACGAATTTTTTATTTTCACTGTTTTTACTACTCTTTCTTTTTCCTGAGCGAATAAATTTAATCCTCTTTGATTTTATTCCAATATTGCTCAAATATTTTTCTAGATCAGTATTAAAATATTAGTACCAATTTGAATAAACCATAATCAAAGAAAATGAATATACTATGAATGAATACAGAACATTTGCATTTAAATCATTGAAGATAATGATTTTGTGTGTGTTTTTAAACATCTACCTGACGTACTATGTTTGACATTATACATCTGATATGCCAACATTTGTATAATAATGTTTACGTCTTTGACCATTTGGAACTCAATACATTTTTATTCCTTTAGGTCAGGTATTCCTTTGGAAGGAAATGGCTAGCACTGACCCCTCTCGATAGCTTCAATATCTTTTTACAGCCTGAACAATCTGCCAAGCGAAGGTTCCGTTCGGCTCGATGCTTCCATCGAGAGACGACTCACCCACCACTTTCCAACAATTTCGCCGTAATGGCGAGCTCAGGTGGCGCTACTGTCATTGGCACCGGTTACGAGCCCGAATTTGTTTTGGATTGTCGTGCCGCCTTCTATAAACCCAAAATTTTTTACTGCTTCCCTCTAGTGACGAACGTAACAACCACGCAATTTATTAGGGGCGTCGAATTTGTTTTATTATTTTTTTGCCGGTGTCCGCCTGTCCATAAAAACGGATGGGTCGTATGGGTGAGATCTTTTTTTTATGGCAGCTTAATCACCTGTCTTTTATTGTAGGACACATTTTATCCGGAATATATCTGGTTTAATACACGCCAATCTGTTTCCTTCATAAAGCTACAGTCAGTCGTTAGATGGAAGAATCTTGCCGGGACAAAAAATAACGCCCTCTCTCTCTCTTTTTATTCGAGGGGAATCTATAAAGTGCTGGAGTGCGGCGGCGGCGGCGAGTAGCAGCAATCCGTTCCTCTCACAGTGCGGCCCTTTGTGGCGGGCACTCTTCCCTCGTGCGCCATCAATAACGCGTAGCGTACGGCCCCTCTCTGTCATCGGCGCGTTCGCGCCAGAATTTAAGAGTGGGCAACTCGTAGCAGCTTTAATCACTGACAACGCCATCAATTCCCTCATATTCCCTTCAACGCAGCAGCGGCTGTCGCCTACATCTCCCCTACCCGCTGCCACCAGTTCTCTGTCGACGGCAACAGCGGTCACAAAAATCGTCACTTTTGTGAAATTACTTATCAATTGAGTGGGTCAGTCATTTCGGTTTGGGGTAATGGGTCGGGTGGTAGATCTCCCAGAGGCAGGTCTGCGTCCATTGGGTGACGACCCCCGCATTCAGTCGCTGCGATCCGCCCTCGTGCGGCCACGGTTGCAATTACATGCTCTTCTCATCGATCTCCGCGACTTTCGATGGTCAATCTCATTCATGGTATGTTTCCATTGCTTTGTAATAGTGATGAGGTTGTAGGTTGGATTATCTGGGAGAGGTGGAATGGCATGGTTTATGGAGGCAATTGCAAAGCTCACCATTGGGAGTAACGAGGCGAGGAACGTTATTTTATTCGATCGTTTCAAGAATACAAAAATAGATGGGTGTCATATAATGGCAAGTGATTTTAGACTGTGGCGAAACATTTGTATTTTATTTTTCTCGTAATTATTATGGTATACTTAGGTTCTTTACGTATAATTGACATTACTAGACAGTGTAGCTTTATTTGTGAAAAAAAAAAACTATCACAAATATTTTCTTTCCGATTGCATAGTGGTTTCAAATAGTATATTATGAACGCACTGAATATCTTAAATATTAACTAACTACTTTTAGCTTGTAAAAACTCACGCCACAAGTAGGGTATGTATTGTTTGTTTGTTTGTTTTTTCGTTACAGGGGAAGAAGTCAACTTAAAACAATTTCAAATATATTGTCAAAAAGTCCCTGTAAGTGGTGTTTTTTTTAGTTCATATTGTACCACGAAGCGTATTTAAGAAAATATCATTGGAAAGGAGAAATAACTAATTGTTTTGGCGTATACGATATGACTTGAAATAAGAATGCACAATTATTTCTTAGCAATGTGTTTTCTCCTGTTTCTGTATTCATATGAAGTCAGAGCTCTTGCGACAAAATATGTCTTATTAGGTATTCGTGTATGCCTTATTATTTCGGTTTTCTAAATTTAAAATATACCATTTATCTTGCACCCTTTCTTATAGTACTCTCATTTCTTATCATTTGTTTAATCTGTATTTGTTTGTATATTTTAGGTCTCTTTTATTTTTTTTCTTTCTGTCTAATGACAAATATTCTGTCGAAATTGCTTTCACTACATATGAATAAATAAAATGGAGAAAACACAACATAGAAAACAAAAACATTTGACACATGGGTTCCTTATCATAACGAAGTTCAAATGCATTGATAAACAATTTTCGTGTATATATAATTATACTATTTTTCACGTTGCAATAATATGATTATTCAGTGGCGGGGTTCTTATGAGTCTAAGAAATTAATGCAAAATACTCATTCAATGTATGTCGAGCGCAAAATATATTTTCCTCATAAATGTTTGTCGGAATTCTATGGTTATCAAATTAACGCTTGGAATAAAATGCAAACTTATTTGATTAATATCCAAATAAATTTAATATTTTTATAGATACCAATTTTTCTTTGTATCTTTTTGCAGCATACGTTACCCATGCTCTTCTATCAGAAGCTCACTTCATTTTGAACCATCTTGGAGTGGAATTGTTTATACGTCTAGTAAATGGCTAAAATAAAAATCTCATTATTTTCGCTTGCTTTCATAGCACACAAAGAAGTATATATCCTGCTCTGTGGATTTTGCAAAAAGTCGAGCCCATGGAAATGATGGTTGAATAATATACCTGGGGTCGTCGTGTGGATTAATCGTTAGATATTTGTTAAGGTCGTGGAGTGCTGAGCAATAGGTTAACTACCCTTTAATAGGCAGGTCATGAATTAAAATATTTCAGAATATCTTTAAGAACTAAAGTATTTTAGAATATCTTCAGGCGTTTTCCCACGTACTTATCGACGATAGGTCAAAAGTGTCAGGTTAACTCTTAACATGTAGGAAAAGCACCATACTCTAATATTTTTATTTTAAATACAAAGAAGATATCTGAAATAAACTTGTCAAATGAGATTTTTTAATGTCGAAACGCAATTTTAATACCTTCTGAACCCGAAAGGCAGCTGCCCACTAATGACATAGCACGAGTTTCCGTCGCAGAGAAATCGATTAGATGGTAAGTGGCGAAGCAAACGTCTGTTGATGGGCACCTTTTAATTCGTCTGACACATAAAAGAAGGTTCCGGACCGCATGTTGTTTTTACTGACTATGCATGTCACTTCCTGACATTATAAAGACATTGATTGTTAGGTGAAAAAAGTAATATAAGAGATATCTCTTTAAATTTCACATAAAGAAGCTGTTAGAAATAGATATAGTTTTACAAACAAAATTACAAGATATCGAATTCTGCGTTGCAGCTATTAAAATAATCTCCATATGAATACTATAATATAATCATTCTCCATAATGCGATTATGAAATAATTTATTCAAAAGTTTCCAGTGTGGGTTCATTTGAGGTACTGTTTTGCATACAAAGTTTCGGGAGTAACTATCGGGAATTGCAAACTGCGAGCCACGGGTGATAATCTTCGCATAGAAATAAGAAAACGCTTCAAACACGGTCCTCACTTCTATGAGATTTAAGATAATCTACTTTCTATCTCTTTAGATAGAAGCAGCACTCCAAGTTGGTAAAATCACTGAGATGTATAATTGTTTCCACTAATTTTATTCTATTTTTTAACAAAAAATGAATAATAACGAAGAAAAAACGTTATTTTATTTTTATCTTTCAGGCAATAGTATGGAACAAACAATATTCAGGAACTCGTTTGACTCGTTAGAAATTCATGGATGTAAAAGTATGGCGGTCGAGCGTAACGGTTTCGTGATTAATGCACCTCACTTCGAAAGAAGTAAAATGTCTTTCCAAAGTATTCCGTGACCTACAAATAAATATGATGTAAAATTTACTACGGAAAATTAACTGCAAATCAAAGTAAACTTCAATCACATTCGTGATATAAACATTGAACTTTTTTAAAAAAGAGACGCACAATACGCAATGTACTACACCATTAATTATAATTGCAATTATTTCATTTAAATGGCCGGTGATGCATGATTTACAAGTTGAAAACTCAAGACGTACATGTTACTCAGTTGAAGATATTTTAGTGATTTAATTCTACCTACGCTATTACTACCCTTGGTGTATGAGGTTTAATTAAGTGACAAGAAAACTCATTTTACATGTATAAGTTTTAGAACTTTCTCTCCATCTTCAGTGCTTTCAGTGATAAAATTTACATAACATAATGATGTGTGTATCGATGTATTGCGTAACATAAATTTTATTTCCAATTTGTTTCAATTTTATTAACAATGCAGACTGAAATAATTGCTACTGAGCATTTTTCCTTATGTTATTCAGATAGTCATCAATTTGAATTATTAAAATTAATTTTAATAATAATCTTACAGTCATGATTTGACTGAACGAAAATTCATTTTTTTTAGATTATATGAAGAATAAACTCGAACGCTTATAGTGATTTTTACATTTAATTTAAACTTTTGTTGCGTTACTGTGACACATGTTATCTCCTAATATTATACAATATTTATAAAAAAAATCAAATTTCATTAATCTCATTCTATAATTTATTTGACACTTAAAATGACTTTAATAAAGAATATTTTCTAACTACTCTCCAAAATGAACATTAATTATTCCTATTAGCGTAATTTCTTATAACTTCTTCTATTATGATACCCTATGTTAAGCAATACGCCTCATCATCATACGAAGCGTCCATTCCAGTCCTTACAAGTGGGCTTGCGAACAAGACGTGATGAAGGAGAAGTATTGTTTCTGGGACCCTCGTTAATTGCCCTAAACTGCCCTTTGTTTGTCCAGTCCGTTTAATCTCATAATTCCAGAGCCTACGAACCGCTGCGCCCTGGCCAAGATCTCTGTCGCCTTGGTCTTTGTTGTCGGCCTCGCCTCCGCATCAGCAGCAAACAATGTTTCAAGGCCACGCAATTGCCGGACTAACCTTATTTGCATGATAGCCAAAGGGATTCTCGAGAAATGAGTTGAATACATATAGAACCTTGTTGTCAATTTTGGTTAGGCTAGACGTTAAGACGTTGGTCTTAAGTTTGAATAATCGTAAGATAAAGGTAGATGATTACATTTAATATTTAGTTCGCCAAATTGTTTTACTATTGCGAGAAATGTACAAACAACTTTAAAATTAAATACTTTCGTTTTCTTTAAGAGAGAATGCTCAAAATTGATTTACTTTCCTCGTACACTTAATTTTCTTAACTTTGTCATAGTATTTCTAAAATTACTTCATAATTAAAAACAATCAAAGGAAGCTTCAAATTTTGTTTTTGTTGAAATTTTGATACCAATATAATACCGTATCAGAAGCTTTCTGATAGGATACTCGCAAATTAAAATTTTTCTTCTAGTTACGTGTTCATAACTTCAAAACTATCTTTTTTACTTATGTCAGAGGGAAGATATATGATCAGCTTCAATTTCTCCGATATATTTAAGCTATGACACCGAAATTGATATTTTTAGCTTCGATATCCCAGATAGGATATTCATTCAAAAATGTATTCACATTTATAACAAGAATATTTACGAATTACTATCTTTAAAGTATCCATGTAATGTACCCGTATCTTAAAAAGAAATTTTGTGAATTTATAAATTATAAGTTTAAATACATCTCATATCGGTGAACTGACAGTTTCTAAGCGTTAATTAACGTACAATGAGGAAAATTGGTAAAAATATATCGAGATACCATAAGAAATATTCCCTAATTAACAGAGAAAATCTCCAGTCATGTTGAAAAAGATATTCCCACAATGGGACTAAACTCGTGAAGTACGCGCTTAATCACTATACCTTTGAACTTCTTCAAATTGAGCTTTTTTTAGTATTAATAATTGAAGTTTGCAATAACATTAATTATGATCACTATACTTACGTAGGAATACTTGAGATAGAAATACGTATTCACTACTTAAAATTTAACTGGAATTTTAGTTGCAGTGTGCAATTTTTGATAAATCTTGCTAACACTTCAATAACTTTATCCTGGGTAACTTCAATAATTTACCAAGTTATCATAGTTCCACTGAACATTATCTTCATAATATTCCACTAAAATGATTCCACTAAAATTACAAATGTTTATCAGGTTGGAAATTCGTTTATTTGCTCACAATCTTGGTAAGGTTTACCTGCAATATTCTCTCAGAGTAATAAACGTTACGTTCTAACCCACTTTGACTTACCGTCAACACATGAAGTGTACTGTGGGTAAGTATTGGTTGATCTGACAATCTTCTCCGATTTGCAGAATCTGCCCTTTGGCAAGTGAAATCTATACTTTGCTCTCCGATATTCGCCCAAGAGCTTGCTTCGGCCCAGACGAAAGGCACAAGAAATTCAGAACAAGCAGTCCTTCTCTGTGTTTGTCTAACGTTGAAAGTCTCGATACGATATTTTTTCTGGGGAAGTTCCTGCTTCTCGCGCAGCACCTTGTCAACGAGCGGACACCATTCCCGCACGCCTCGTCACGCTGTTTGTTCAAGTGTTACGACAGCGAGGCGTAACATGTTTTGCTTTCGGTTTTAACATGATGTAAGAAAAATATTGGCTCAGAGTGTCGAGAACGCGCGCGGCGGCAGAGATTGATCGTGGATCGACGGACTGCAGAGCTTTGCGAACGACGGGGAAGAACCACTGCTTCCCATGCAGTGAATGTTTGGGAGTGGGAGAATTTGAATGGGATAGACAGTGATCTACATAAACCTATCATCACTGAATATGACCTTTAGACTCTGTAACATTTGATTTTGCTAACGATAGAGTAACAAACATAATTGACATTGTTTTCTTATCAAATCTACCTGTCTTCACGTTCAAATTCCTCTATCATTGTCCGACATAGCCATCTTATGCAGAATGAAGAGGAGTAATAAAAACAGAACATGTGCATGTAATCAACATTTTCAATTCAACATGCATTGTAACAGCTGAAGGTGCTCATCAGTGAATGCAAAAGGGACAAATATACGAAATAGTATTTCAACAAATATATTTTAAAATATTGAAAAAAAGGACATATAATACGAATATGGTGTTGTAAGTTTAGTATTAAGTATTGTTCAATTCATATCATTATTTCGTAGTTTTTTAAGCATTACTCAATTTGGTATCAAATTTATCTTCAATTTTTCTAGTCTCAAGACTCTAGAACTTTGAATAATACATATTCTTCACATTTATTGAAAGCGACGGAACAAATAGATTTACACGTACATATATTTTAGGAATTTTCATTGATTGAATAAACAGTTTTTAAACTAGTCGGGTGCACAAAATGTAAATATTTGAGAGAAACATAAAATTAAAAATTTTTCTGTAAAACAAGACACTTGTTCAATTTATTTAACGCAATGAATGGAATGATGGACGGATCATGAATTGATAATATATATTTAATTGAATGGAATAATGATTCGTTTACATAATCCGCATTACCCTTCTTATAATAAAAGAATAAGGGAAAGGTAAGCAGCATGGATGAGTGGGTAGCTTTAGACTTTAAAATTTGCCCATCTGTTCAAATTTGAAAGCTGTTGATACCTAATTGATTATTCTTAGAAATAAATAATGCAAGACTTACGACCTTTTATGGATCAAAAGAATATATTTTGTGATAAGAACTTTCGATTGAAGTCGTCGTCAGGTTGTTCAAACAAACGTCGAAACGTTGTGAGTTTTTAACACAAAATATATACTGTTTGTTCATAAAAGGTCGTAAGTCTTGCATTATTTATTTAATTACATTACATTGTAGATTAATTCTTAGAAATACATCTAAACTTTTATAGCTCATAAATTCAAAGTTAGTGGAAGATACAGAAAAGTTTGTTTCTAGAAAAACTCTTTTCTTTCTACTTCCACAAATAAAATAATAAATATACAAATTCTAAATACTTTTAGAAGACTTGTTTAGTATTATCTTGTGACAGTAGTGTTATATAAAGTGGCGTTAATGATATACAAATAAGTACTCCATTCACGTAAATAATATAATCCATTAAAGAAATTGAAGCTATATATTAAAACCTCGCCTCACACGCTGTTATTTTTCCGAGGTTTACGGAAGGTTTTGTATAAACAAAGTATATTTAGAGGAAAAAAACACTCGTAATTAATATCTCATTAATAAGTTTAATAACATACGGAATTTAATGGTCTAATTAAATTTAAAAGCTGTTCTTCAGAGTAATTTTTTCGTGTCTTTTATGCGAATACAAGTGGTAAAAATAATGATCTTGCCGAACCAATTGTTTACGGTAAGCCACAGTCTGTGCGTGTCACTATACGGTCCTTATACGTATTCATACGACTCTCCTTCCCATACTTGTCCCATGAGGTAGGGCTAGATACCAGTTTCGTACAATGACGCTTTGTGGACACACTGAGTATAATTTTATACGAATCGTGTAATAAAATGGCAAATAGAGTTTCTTTGTGACAGCATTTTAGGGTATTTAATACGCTGAAACGGTATTAGAGATTGATTTATTGTGTAGCCCTAGACTGGTGTATGTTAAAAATCACAATTTTAATCATACACAACAGCAGTGTACTACTTTTAATCATTAAATTTGTATTAGTTCTGAACAAAATGTGCCACATCCACACATGCTAGATCCAAAACTTAGATCGTAACCCCAGTCTTCTATTCTGGTTAACGTATTCTGTCTGGCAATAGATTAAGAATGAACAAGCTATATGCTTAAATAATACAATCTAAACACAAAATTCACGCGATCCAAACAATGAGTAAGGAACTACTCAACTAGTGAGCTAAAATGTAGAAAAAATGCATCTTTAATTTATTTGGGGGATGAAATTGAGGTTTATGTCCCAAAACTAAACCCCGCAAGATGAGTACTTCCCGAGCGTGCGTATTTTTATAGAATTTATTGCAAGCAGCTGACTGCATCCGTCCATCGTACTGCACCGCACCGCCGCCCAAGAAGGCCCCGGCGCGCCATGAGAGGCGAGCGTCCGCCGCGGACGCCGCGCAGGTGGCGCGCCATGTCGACCACCGCCACCTGAGACGCGATCGCTTATCGATTATACCCCAGGGTAAACAAGCGGCCCCTTAACGGCTGATGGGAATGCCCGGGGAGAGGACCTGTCGCCAGCAGCGCAAACACACACGCTCGTGCACGTCCAAACATCTCGCCCACCTACGTCCAAGGACAGCCCAAGTCACAGGGCGGAGCTGCTGTTCCACGGTAGAAATAGAAGAGATCTCCATCATTCGGAGAGATCGTCGCTTGGGACGGGTTTGTTATATTTTGCTCGTTTCAGCTTCAAAACGCTTGTGTATTTTGGTGTTACCGAACTTGGAAGTTTATTATCGTGGAGAAGTGACTTTTGTAGATAGGCGGAAGAGCATGCATAATTCTGAGTCTCGTCAAAAATAATGGCATTTATTAATTTATATGCGTTCTGGGAAAGCGAAAAATTAAGGTATCTACAAAGTACTGAGTTATAAAATACTTAGTTTTTAAATGTTACGAATAGCTAATCAAGTTTAAAAGATATTTACAAAGAATTATCCGTATGGATATAAAAATAATGACGCTAATAACGAACATGAACTCAACAATTATATCATCATCCTTGCATTCTGTGAAAACACGTCGAAAATTACAATATAACCGAAATAACGGATCTTATATTTCAATCGTATGGCTGGTAAATATACATGTAACACTGTAGTTCCGAAAGCGCTTAAGTTCAAAACATAAAAAATTGTCGTTCATATGGATCCAATGCATGTAACGTGCATTAAGATAATTCACCACCAAAAGTTTTGGAAGATGATTTATAATATATAAAACTTAACAAAATACAATATGTGATATAATTATATTATTAACTTCTACCAATATACTGTACAATATTATGATAGAATAAGATAAAAAAGAGGTGATCCCATAATCCCGGTATTGGCCTGATGGTTGCGGCACGGGGATATAAAATGTAAATAAATAAATAAATAATGTACAATATTTATATCACGACCTAAAATAAGGTTGAAACTAAAATAGCGAAAAGTAAAGTATAAGCGTTCGTCAAAGTTCGTAATACATGTATCGTGAGTTACATACATTTCTTTTCAATTTTTCGTAGTGATTTAACAACAACTATATTTTATCACATAATTCTACTGTGAGTCTATTCGACTCTGACATTGCTCAGAGAGAAGTTACAGCAGGATGGCCGAAACGTGGGTAGTTCTGCCTACTGAAGCGCGGCTTCTCCTCAACAACCAGTATATATTATTTTCTCTGTACATGGCATACATTTACAATAATTACATTTCAATTAACCACTACTTCTACTTCTATTATTTTACCTTATCACGTATTATAACTTATTTAAATGTTCCATATTTCTTATTTCATAACAAAACTTATAATCAATACCTTTATTTATTGTCAATTGTTCAATAATGTAACATATTTTCTATTTTGCTGAAAGGAAATTTGCTTACAAAGCGAACTTGGAAGCATTTATTTCCGAAAAAATATTTCATCCGAAAGGTTTTGCAGAAAAATAAAAGGAAAGCATACCTGAAACTCACTTTCCCAGTAATTTCTTCATCTTTAATATTGTACAACGTATAGTGAAAATAAATATTTCTTGTTGTTTTCAAATAATTTGTTCGATGACGATCAAAATTATTTAATAAAGAGTTGTATGTATATGTATATATATATATATATATATATANTATATATATATATATATATATATATACACACACAAATGAATCTCTGAATTATTTTCAGCCCTTTTTCCTTAAAGGTTTGACATCACTGTCAACGGCGTCATGAAGCTGCGGTGGAGGTACGACGTGATCCACCAACAGTAATCTCTCCTGCCACTTGGTCGTTGCTCAATAGCAAGCTCACACTACCTCCATTTTATTTTTTTTCCTGTACAGCTCATGGTCATTTCACTTCACGTTCCATTGTTCTATCAGATCACATTCATGTGAAATCCATCCCGTTCATCTCATCTCGAACTCCTTTATAACAGGCAATTTATCTCAACTTTCTCGTTTCCCAGATTGACAGAGGCAGTTTAGTACCAACTTCTCATCTTCCAATGTACCGCCGAATTGCATAGTAAGGGTACTGTCCGCACGGCTTAACAGCGTGAGGATTTCAGCTGATGTTTCTCCAACCTACTCCAGACTATTTTTTATGCAGGATATTACGTTATCAGGAAACGACATATTCCTTTTTCATTCATCACTCAAATCAAGTGGAAAGGTGGAGGAGACAGCTTCATTGCCTGAATCTCGCTGCGTCCGAAATATGTCAACAAATTAATTCTTGTATTATTCTTTCCTCTCGCGTATTGTTTCCCAATTTCCCTTACTTCATCGTCTTCTGTGTCGTGCTTTTCTAGTTGCATTCGCTATTCGTCGTCCTCTTACTTTGTATTTTGCTCCTTCCTGCGCTATACCACGTGTCGGTGATGGACCCCCTCCGTTTCCCAACGCCCGCTTTGAGCTTCACTCTGCGTAGCTCCCTACAGCCACCGCCGTCGTCACGCCGGCGCCTTAATTATGTGTGGGGCCTTCGCCACTTCCTAATGGGCCGCGGGTAGCACGATTACAATTATCATGTATAATGCGGAAGGCTTGTGATCACATCAGCAATTATTGCATGCATTTTCTATGACGGTACCGGCGCCGGTTGGTTCGGCTGCCGTGAGCCGCACGCGCATCCCTACCGCGTTGGAACACTCTGAGTTGCCCTTCCTCTTTCCATCCCATCCCTCGGCACCTCGTACTTCGCTTCCTCTGCCCATTCAGCTGCTATCCCCTCTCGCCTTCTATCCTCATTTGCTTTTCAGCCCAGCGCCCTGTGCCTACTACCCCTCTCCGTTCCAATTCCCCACCCCCGCATCCCTTCATCCGACAAGGCTCCGTTCGCTTCCGAATTAATTCGCCACTCTGGTTGAGGAACACATAATTCATAGAGAGGTTGCAACAGGAACTATTTTCCCCATGTGGTGGAATGAAGCAATTTCTATGTGGTTTCTAAGAGACTCGGAACATTTTAAGAAGAGATTATTGGATGATCAAACGACTCCTCAGGGTAACTTTTATGGAATTGTTGATTTGTTGCTTTCAGATATAAAAATATTTGCTTGCTGTGACATTCTTTTATTTCATCATTTTGCAAATTTGATACAAACTAAAATATTAGAATCGTGAAAGAAATTTAAGAGTCATTTTAGCATGTAATTTGCAAGAAAATTTTCCACCTTTAAATTACCGACCATGAAAATGATTAAATATTTTTCTTTCGTTCTCAGGAATATTTGATGCATCAAAATGTTCCAAATAAGTACAAAATACGTTCTGTTGTGAATCGAGGTGAAGGTGCAAGACACAATACTTCATTAGAGAGGAGTTACCGCTTTATTTAGAATGCACTTTTTGAGCGTGTATTTATTAAACATGCAAAGACCCTCCGTGCTGTTATTAAATTCCTGGCGCATAGCTTGGAGCGAAATTTTTATTTACTACCCGCGCCCCACTGCCCGGAGTCGCTTCATCCGTCTTTTATGCTTCGAGGAGGTTGGAGGGTGGGGGGCTTGGTCGACGTTGTGTCGGCGGCGGGGGAGATTGGGAAGGGGTTATGAAGGGGGCAAGGGGATTCCCCAAGAACAGGATACGCATCCAGCGAAAGAACGGGAAGCGAACGGGTGTCAATTTTGTCACCCAATTATGGGTTGCTTCCTGTGTCCTCCTCTGCTACGCCGCGACCCTTTTTCCTTTCTTTATGGCCTCCTATGGCTTTCAATTTTTTATTCCTCGCGCGCCTACTCACTATCTAGCTCTCGAATCTGGGATGACGCTGTCGTTCTTACAAGGGCGGAGAGTTCTCATGCTTGATTTTCTTCGTTAAATATTCTTCCTTATTTACTTTCATATATATTCATGGCGTAGTATTTTTTACCGTAATTACTACATTTTCTGCAATACAGCACTTCGCAATTTGTGACTTTCTCTTGATGTTATAGTATGACAGTAAATGTTATTTTACGAGACAGGATAGGCTAGATGCGATTTATGAATTTTTCTTTATTGACATATTGACTTTTTTTTCATCTAATATTTCTTTATTACAGTTGTTTTATTCTTGTTTTATACTATTTATTTCTTATGTTACTGTTGTTTCTTTTCTTAACATAAAATAGTTGATGTATAAATTAGATTTCATCAATATGCACCCAGCTTAATATAGATGCGTAGCATGATTTCTATGTCTGAATCACAAAATATGCTCAATGTTAAGAGTTTGTGTAAAAATGGACTTAACTGTATTGAAAAGAAAATGGATTTAAAAACCTTTCAAGCGTTTGAATTCAACTCTTGAGACAGAAATGTTAGCATTTCTACTTCGCAAATCACTAACTCATTCGTTTGATTGTGGTCAAAGCCAAATACTACCAAAGCCTTCGACTCGTGGCTATTTGCTCCGACATTCAGCAATAAAACGAATTCGCGATCAAACGGCGTTTCTTTGTGACAATGCTAAACCATCGCAGAGCTGCCGAAACCACCCCCACCTCTAACCCGCACCGTCGCCAATTGTCATCGCTGAAGGTTGGGAGCGTCGGCGAGGCGTATTAATAGCAGCTATAAGTGCGACGAAAGCTTTATCAGTTACCGTTTGTTCTGATTGGGGTTCACGACGCCGAAATTGCTGTGCCTGTATTGATTTGCATAATAATTGACCCTCAATTCATTCTGAGCAGAGAGGAAAAGTTTTAAAATTAAAATCATCGGTGCGTTCTATTTGTCTCCCACCCCCGTAAATACACCGAACGGAGTAATATAAATCTATGAAACTACCTTAATTAAAAAAATAAAATCGTTATATTAGCATTATTCATTGGACTGCAGCGATGGGTTGTGGAATGGGACTGTGCTCGAAGCCCTCGCACCAACTCTCCTGACGCCTTTCCCCCAGCCCCTCATCATTGGTCCATCTCGTGAAGCACCCATCCCCAAACCGAAAACCCACCCTGTCACTGCTTGATTCCAAAGCTTCACGGAGGCAGTGGTGAGGTCACTCATACCCCTGGATACCACTCACCACATGTGTATGCATGCACGCGCGGCAATCGGTGCCCGTCGACAATGACGTACCACCCAGATGTACAGGAGGTCGTGAAACAGGGCCACAGTCGCTCGCGCGCTGCCGTGCACCCCACACACCCACCCTCCCAACCACCCACCTACGTCGCGATGCCCCCTCACCCCTATCACAACATCCCTTTTCATAGCAGTCCACCCTCGCACGCATGGCTTTGAAGGAGAGCGGCGACGTGGTAGCTGGCGCTTTCCGGACGGCGGCGCCGCTGGAGTTGCGTTTGACGGATTAATTACTCCCGACGGCTTTGGGAACGAAATCCATTCTAGGAGACTGCGTCGTCTATATGGCGTAAAATTGATTATTCGATGCATGAGGATTTCCTTTTGGGCCATAAAGTATGTTAACATAGCAATAGAAACAATCTTACATGGCGTTGGAGAAACGCGGAATCATTTAGATCAATCTAATACTGAACTGTTCAAAGAGACTGATCTGATTTTGGTTCGTGTCATGCTAATAAATTTCATTGAATCGAGTCCTCGCATTGATTTTTCAGGAAATATGATCAAGCCATCCAGTGACGAATACTTCCGTGTTCTTTTCTTTTCTGTTGCGTGAATTGATACGTGGGAATTGACATTTTATTTATAAAAAACAATATCGTTCGTGATAAATGATTACTCTTTCGTCAATTTGTAAGAAGTCTTTTGAAAATGTTCTTTCGCACAAACAACCAAGTTCCTTTCATCTTCTCGGATCCAAAATTAAATACTCATTTATTTTTCTTGACTGAAACGAAATCATGGTTTATAATATATGATCGTGCCTTACTCAAACGTCATAAACAAACTATATTCAATGTCGTATATAAACGTCAGATTGAATTTCTGAAATTATAATGCATTATTCTTGAAAGCGCTTGACCAAGTTCGAATAATGACAATAATTATTAATTCTTCGTTACTTTATATGGTTGTATCATATCCAATAGCATCCACATCGTATCGAATTGTACGAGTACATGCAGTAAGACAAATCGTTTTCCTTTAAAAACACATTTTAGCAATTGCAAGTGAGTATTATGTAATTTTCTCTGATTTGTCACAAAATAAATTTAATTGGAGCGTGAGATAATTATTTAACCTACTTAATTGTAGCTTCCGAAGACAACAAGGACAAATTCTTTTTATCTCGAAGTACATAGTATTTAAGCTGAAGCTAGCCTCAGTGCCTGTCTCCGGCGCCGCCCAGCCGGCTGCCTGCTGCCTCCCCGTTGCTGCCGCTTCCGCCGCTGACTCGCGTTGATGGGCTCCGTCGTCGTCGCCACCGCCATCACGGCCGGTGGTTTTCTTTAATAACGCGCCTCAGCCCCGGGCCCCGTGCGCTCTCTCTCTCTCTCTCTCTCGCTCGCTCGCTCGGCCTCCGCGCCGTCCCGCCTCCATCCCCCGCGCGCCGACCGACCCCTCGCAATATGGTCGCCGCCTTCGCCACCGTCGTCACCACGCCGCCGGCGCCACTTTATATGAGAGCTAATATCAGCAAGCTGAGCGCCAGCGCCCCCGCCGCCGCCGTCTCAGAATACCCCTTTCCCCCAGGCTGAGGTTTGCCACCTGAACCTCTCGGAGGCGCGGCGTCTCCTTGCGTGAATCAGCTAGCAGCAACAACATTACTTGATACTGATGTTTGTTTTCGATCACTTACTGGCCTGAGGCAGTTATATATCATGGCGGAGTATATACATTAAATGCAGATTGATGTAGAGGAATATTACTTTTTGTTGTGTTAACAAGGAGATAAAAGAGTGTTTTTCTCAAACGCAAAGATTTTTACTACATCTTTAGTCAGAGCTTAGTGTGTAATCCTGTGAAAAAAATTGGCCCGAATTGTTTACGTTAACAATTTTGTTGTTCTAAATTAATTGTTGTGCTAGGAATCAAAACTCCAAATCCGTGAATCTCATGTTCAAAAACCTCAAATTCATTGTTGAAAAGTAGTTAACCAACTGAATTTATCGATTTCAATCGTATAAATACCGACATTTTCAATGAATCCACGGCTCAATTCAATCATATAGTGATATTTCTTTTCCTTAAAATCCATAATTACATGTATATTTTTTGTTTCCATTGCGAGTATTAAATACACCACGCATGAATTAATTATTAATTCAATTAGTATAATGATGCTAAGCCATTACATGTGAAAACTCGGTAAAATTACATGTGAAAACTCGGTAAAATATGAATGTTCTCGGTACATGCAATACACAATACAGATTTATGAATAATATGTTTATTGCAATATAATCTTCCTATGAAAATTAAATTCATTAGAATTAAGTAATTATATGATTAATTAATAAAATTAATTAATAATTATTATATTAGTATATCTGGTATGAGTGTGAGTGCAAAATTTGATGATTGGGAATAGACGTTATGAGTTGAGAAATAGGTTGGGAAAAGTGTTATTTATTGAGGAATTTTTTAGTGTGTTTCATATATTTTCTAAAAATAATAAGTTATTAGAGGAAATCTCTCGAATAATTCTCTAATGTTGATTCTGATTGTATTGATCTTACATCATCTATAGCTCCAATTATTAGTGACTTTGATAATGGTGCATGGTCGCTCTCTTTTGTAATTTTCTTTCAATTGATTACGATATATTATTAATAAGTTTTTCATTTAACTATGATTAGATTTGGCATGACAGGAAAAGTAGTACGATCCTTATCAATTATATATTAATTCATCCTGCTTTCATAAAATTCAGTTATTAAATGATTTATAAATTAAATTTTCAAATTATGATGTTATCTTCATTTTCTTCCATTAGTTTCATTTAGCATAAACTTAAGTAACTTTGTGAAGAATTATTAATTAAATTTTATTATGACGAAATCGTTTCAAAAACCCACAGCACTTTTGAACCTTTCTAAAAATGTCAGTACAGTGTATCCAAGTAATATTTCTTGAAATCAGCGCCTCAATGAAGTAAAGATTGATGAAAGGTTAATATTTGTAACAAATATATCGAAGAACGATATATTGAAAGCTCACTTACTATTTGATAGAAAGATGATAGGTTACTTAATATTTGTAATAAAATCATTACGTTCATTAAAATTACGTTGTATGTTACACACAAAAAATCATTCCAGATGTGAAATTGGTGTCCAGCTTTAGAATTTTTAACGTTCACTTTTTATTTTCTTGTGATAAACATTCTAAGAAGCATATTTGATAAGTAGTATGTATGATATTCAAAGAAAACTAATTTTTTCAAATATTATTGAAAAAAGGAAAACATACAGAATGTCTGAAATGAAAATTATATCACACAAGTACGATCTTCAGTTATAAGTCATAAAATACTACAATTTTTAACTTCTTTGCCATTTGAAAACAGTAATTGTAGTCTAGTGTAATATGGAAACATTTGTTTAAGTTATTTTGTGTTGGAAGATAAAGTAGATGTCAGCTCTATCTCGTGCCTCGCAGCATGAATATCAAGCCACCTCCATCACGCTCTTAGTAAGAACGACCTGTCTCCCGAGGACCGCAGTTGTGGCGTGAGCGGGGATCGAGCGGTGGCCGAGGGATCACGATGCGGTTGCCGTCTGACCGAATGCTAGGTGCGAAGGTGGACGGAACCGCACCCAAGACCCTAGCGTGCCTCACATCTCAGGTGGCGTCGACGAGGGAGAAGGGACTACAGGGCACTCGCAGCAGCCACCGCCACCTCCGTGTTCAGCGGTGTGTTCGGTGGGTGGAGGCTGTCAGCACCAACCTCCCCGGCATTCCCACCGACGTGCTCACCTCTCGACCACTCTTCGCGTTCACGGGAATTGATCACGTTCGGCCGGCGGAGGCTGGGAACATGTATTAATGCCACCCCCCATTCCCCATCCCCAACAGCTCATTTGTAAATTTCGCCCGTCATTGCCGCGGCACGGCTTTGGGTGCGAAGAGAGGGGATCGGTGGGGAACCGGGGGTGGGGAAGGTACAGGAGAAGGGGTTGGCCGTGGTAATTCGCGGCGGTGTGTCACAGCCGCAGGATTACGGCTACTGTTCCCCTCTCCCCAAACTCACGGGTCTCGATACCCAGTGCACCTACACCAACTTCGCCACCTCACACCGATAACTTTTCAATTTAATGACCGCGAAATGGTGACGTTTATTCCTGCCTCAGTTTCCTGTATTCGCCTTGTTTTGTCAACTAGCAATTCTCATTATTGTTTCTGACTAAGACCGAAACGATATTTCAATATTTGTGTAGGATATGTTTAAAAAATAACTTCGAGTAATCCAAAAATGTAAAACAATGCGTGACATTCATCAGCTAAAGATTAATCCAACAAGGTTCTTTTTCAAATTGTATATTTATATTTGTACTAGCTTAAATTGAATTAGTTAAGAACGAATTGAATTGTTGTTTGTTTTGTTATTTTTCTATTAAAATATTTAATGTGATTTTTTCTGTTGCAGGTGAGTACGTCATATCCTTGAGTGTATTTCCTGGGAGTGGGTGAGTCTTACATTTCTGGATTGGTGCAAAACCTTGAAGTGGGAATCGTAAAAGAAACAGTGGATCTATAAATATCACACTGAGCCTGCAAAGGATCTTGATCGTCTATGTAATGAGATGAGTGTTTTCTTATTGTGGTGCGTACTTCCACTTGCTTGTCACCCACTCTCTCTCCCTGTCTGATCATTCGCTCTAACTAGTATCTCCATTCTGTGAGTACACTCTGACACCCGCCTTTCTCTTCCGTCTCGCTCTTCCTCACGTGTTTGTATGTTAAATCGTTGTTGACAAGATGTAGCTCGGTACGAAACTGAATTACCGAGAGCTTAACTCTGAAACAGATTAGCAATTAGCTTAATCAAATATCCATAGTTGAATTTTTTACGCCTGTCCACTTGCTCATTACATTTTCGAGGCAAAATTAGATTTCAATTTTCATTCGCATGTCAAAAAGCTCTCTTTCTCTGTCGAGAGAGAGAGAGCTGACGATGAGGGGTTGAAGGATCACATTTTGGTGGAGGAGGCAGAGGCGGCGCGTGCAGATACACGACCAACGGTCCCGCTTCTCAAGCATACCTCTCACCATCCACAACGCCATTTTGGCTCATCAAGTTTTCGTGTTTTCGCCTACAAAGGGTCCGCTTGTCATGGTTGATGACTATGCACAACAAGGGATGGTGGCGTTGAGGTCTGCGGGGTGGTGGTGGCGGTGGGATGGACGGAGAAGAGGTGGCGGCACGCGTTCACACACGACTCATCGCGGGCGGGGTGCAACTTAATTCTGCTCTATACAAACAACGCAACATCATAACGTTGCTGCAAGCCGTGTCGCCGAGGCTCACCCGTGTGTGCTGAACGGGATCCCTTTTTGCACTCTCCCTTCACAAACGAAATTATTGTGTATGATGAAACACGCACTTGTTACGAAAACATACTGTTTTAACCCACTTTAAACTTGTGTTAATTTTCAGCTACTCAGATTAATAACTTCATGATTTTCGAGAAAAATCTAATGTAACATTTTTTATCTTAAATTCCATGCCAAGTGGTACAAAGAGTAAAAATTTTCTTTCATTTTATTCTATGAAAGAAGCTTTCACAAGTTCTGCTCTGAAAATGAGAAATTTTGAAATACACATATCATGTTTTCAGTTAAATAATGAAATAGCAATTTACTTGATCGTTATTATTTCTTTGTAGATGCGTTAATTCGAAGAAGATATCTCAATAACTTACATTTCGTGAATTTGTTAAATGAGTTTTCAGAATTGCACTCTATGTATAAATGTTATTTTCCAACATATGGCGTAAATTTTCTTTATTTGCTCCAATTCATGTTGTCACTTGTATGTGTTATATGTCTTGATAAATTTGTCACAAAATTTAGGAAGACTTACTTTTGCAATTATTCTTTGTGGGCGCATATAAACGTCCATGAGACAGAGATACATGGCTTAGATAACTTATGTACAAAAACGCCATACTCCAGCACCACTAAAATCGTTGGGACATCCGATTCATAAAGGGTGAAAATCGACCCATTTGTCGAGCAGCAAAGCTACGTTTGTTTATGTACATGTACGTGTCGGAGTGAAGATAAATGTGAACCGACTAGGCTTACCAAGTCGGTCAATTAATTACTAAAATGCATCGAAATATTAACCGCAACGAAAATTGGTGTATGATGGAGCTTCAATTAGAACGGGGTGGAGTAGCCGCCTTTTCGGTTCACTAATTCCCATTAACATTTGAGAAGTTAGTGGTATATGAAGATATGTTTCTCCCAGTTGCAATTGCTTCAATGACAGAATATTGCATGATGTGTCGATTGTCCTTGGGAAGGAATTGT